>JACDOX010000036.1:1219644-1248989 GCA_014549065.1 Cardinalis cardinalis
AAAGGAAAGGAAAGGAAAGGAAAGGAAAGGAAAGGAAAGGAAAGGAAAGGAAAGGAAAGGAAAGGAAAGGAAAGGAAAGGAAAGGAAAGGAAAGGGTTAAAGAGAAATAGAAAAGAGAAAAGAAAAGGAAATCCAAAGGTCACACACAGCACAGTACAGGTTAATGAAGCATCACATGGATCTGGACCCTCCAAAAGCTGGAATTGCAAGGCTAGGCTCTGATTTAAATAGCATGCTACTGTTCTGGATGGCCTGGAACGACCAGAGGAACCAAGACCACATAAAGGATGGTGACAAATTGGTGTGTGACACCTGAGGGAGGCCAGCAGTGGCTTAGGGAGGGGATACAGTCACACATATCCTGTGATAAGAAACTCATTCTACAGCTTTCTCTCTGAGAGGGTTTAACAGCACACACAGAAACTGCAACATTCTCCTTGGCAAAGCTGAACATCCTGGAAAACTCTCTAATGCCAAATAGCATGTAAAAAGCAACAAGCTTTAGGGCCACCAGGGCACAGCACGGCTCTTGCAAGGGGCCAGAGGTGAGGAGAAGACCTCGAGCTTTATTGATAAAGGCAGCAGGCTGCCCAGGAACACAGCAGTACCAGCTCTGTCCAGGAGAACAAACAGGTTCTTGTGCTGCTCTGAGGAGGTTTTTGCTGTCCACACACTCACTCCTCCTTCTCCCAGCCCCAGAGCCCAAGCTCCCAGCCCTCCCCTAGCACAGGCTTTATCTTTGCTTGATTCACTAATAAACTGATTAGGCAGCGGATCCGACCACAGACCGGCCAAGGTTTAAATGAAGCTTTAGCCAACATTTTAGTCCATATTGATATTTATAATCCCCAAATAACCCTTTGGTTGCCCCCTCCCTGGTTCCAGGCGGTGACTCAGCAGGCACAGGGCTCCATTAATATTCCCTGAGCGTTTCCTTTCCGCTGGCTGTCTCCCTTGTGCTGTGATCAGACCTATCAGGATGTGGTGAATTGCTCTGAGGAAGGTTACAGGTCTCCATAGGGACTGCTCATGATCTTTGAAAAATGCATTTCCCTCTAGCAAGCTATAAATGCTTACGAGAGTTGCTAAAGATCACTCAAAATAGATTATTGAACACTTTGATGCTGCACTCTCATTTTGTGTTATCATTTACTTAAAGTATATTAAAAGATTCCCTAAATGCCAAGTGCATTTGCCTGGAAGAGATTTGTGTTTTCCAAAGCCAGAAGAAAATATCTTTGTATCATTCCAGGATATGTAATGCTTTTTTCTGCTATCCTGCAGAATAGATTATAAGTGTTTGACAGTACTCTTTTTTATTTTTTGTTCCCCTTCTTTTTTTCCCTTCCTCCAGAACCACTGACTGTTGTGGTAGACTTTAGTTAACTTCTTTGGATTGTTTTTTGCCTCACTAACAGTCTGCAGTCAAAATGAAAAATAAGAACCTTCTGGATCCTGCCTTGATAAGGTCAGGCTGTAGAGTTTTTCTTTCCAGCAATTTAGCCAGGCTCTCTCCTTGCAGAATACATTTACTTGGTAATAAACATCTCCAGACARCCAGGCTGTACAGACTGGAAACAATTAAGCCAAAATTGGGGAAAGCAGAACATGAATAAGTATTTCACTTTTCAATGAAATTAGACTGAAAATTTCAGGAGCAAGGAAAGCAACAACATTTTCAAATTGTATTAATTAGACAGATTTGTAAAAACCTGTGCTCATGCAAGTACCTTATGCATATTTTAATATAAAACTATGAAGAAAATGTGCTGGATAATCACAAGCCTTTGGTTCTGTCCTGCTGTGGTCAAGCACCAGACACACACATACATTTAGGGAACATAATTCAATATCTAGTAGGGACAACAATGAAGTTTAGCTATATTCCTTTGGCTTTACAAAAGGAACTCTGCTAAGCAACAGGTTAAAAGGGTTTGTCTGAYTAAAGTAGAATAAGATTAAAATGCAGTTTATTCCAGAAATTAATTAACAGTTTATGAAAAGCCTCATCTCTCAGATAAACAATGAAATAATGTCTAGATGTCCTAACTTGTTAGAGATCCAAGTAAAATTCCTTTGTAACAACCCAGAGTTTTTCTACCATCACAAACACTTCACCAGATCCTAAATTCCACAGTTTTCAATTTTTGCATAAAGGCACTTATAGCAAATCCACCACCTGTTTGCMTGCAATAAGAGAACAAAAAGCATCTGTTCTGTTCTTTTTAATTAGTTTATCCTCCTACACCTCCTCTGTCCAACATCCTCAAATAGTTTATATGTAAATTTTAAAATAATTTAGAACTAAAAAATTACACATCATGTTTGTAACATCATTTGGTGTGATTTTCTCAAGAGTCAAAACTGGCAAAAAACTAAACTTGGTTTTAGAAAGAACTTTTTTTTTTTCCAGTTTGGAAAGTTCACAGCATTTTCCAGAGGAATTAATGAACATTGCTAATAGCTTGATCCAAGTTATAAGGCATTAGGAGGACACAAGCAGGAGGAAAGGCAATATATAACCTTTAGATGAGACAATTAGAGATCAATTATTAGAGCCAGAGAAGAGCATTTGAAAGCAGCTTCTTCATTAATCAAAGATTATCTCAAATTAGAATGTTTAATTATTTGCCACAGTTCCTTGTATTTTCTTCTGCAGAAAAAAAAAGAAGCAAGGGCTTTTTGAAAGCAGMTAGGTTTTGAGCATTCAATTTTAACATGATTTTAAACCTAAAATACCAAATATTTTAAAAAATATGTAACAGTAAAATTGCATGACTTAGGAGATTACATTGCAGATGCACAGTTGATGATTTTTATATGCTAAATCTGTTGGATTAATTTATTAATTTATTCATCTCTTTGGATGTCCAGATACCTGGAAAAATTATTTTAATACAAATGGCAATAAAGGGAATGATAGGAGCATCCCATGCACTGTAGTGACCTGGGGCAGGATCCAAGGGTTTGATGTTAGATTTAAATTGAGTTTGTAGATGGCCGAGTTTTAGATTCTCAAACAATTGAGGCCATCCAAAACCTCGAGTGGGAGGCAGCATCACCAGCAGGCACAGGAAGGGTGAGCAGAGCAGCCGGAGGGCAGAAAATGCCGGGCAATGCTCCAAAYRGGAGCTGCACTGTGGYGGTGTTCACAGGGGTCTTGGGATGAGGGAAGAGACGAGGATCTGACTCCATGCTTCAGAAGGCCTGATTTATTATTTTATGATATATATTATATTAAAACTATACTAAAAGAATAGAAGAAAGGATTTCATCAGAAGGCTRGCTAAGAATAGAAAAAGAAGGAATGATAACAAAGGYTTGTGKCTMGGACAGAGAGTCTGAGCCAGCTGACTGTGATTGGCCATTAATTAGAAACAACCACATGAGACCAATCSCAGATGCACCTGTTGCATTCCACAGCAGCAGATAATCATTATTTATATTTTGTTCCTGAGGCCTCTCAGCTTCTCAGGAGAAAAAATCCTAAGGAAAGGATTTTTCATAAAACATCATGTGGCTACACTGCACAACCTGCTGGAGGCTGGGCCAGGTTTACCTTCTGTCCTGGGTGGATTTTATGATGCTTAGTGTATCCCCATTCATCTGTTTAGCCCAGAAATAATTTTTGCACCTTTAAGATTGGTTCTGAGAGCAAAGTGGGAGAGAGRAAGCATGCAGGTTCTTTTCAGAATCTGCACTCCTCCACATTCCTCCTCCTGGACTGTGTTGTCTGCAGATGGACAGACAGCAGGACAGAGCTCTCCTTTGCTTTTAGCTAGTTTTTAGCTAGCTGAGGAAGAGAAGTTCCCTAGATGTGTTTTTTGTTTTTCTTGGAGCTGTTTAAACCTGCTCTGGACTGAGGAGCACTGGCAGCTCACACCTGTGGCCCAGCAGGCCCGGCCTGGGCCTCACCATGTCCTGGTAAGAGACCGAGGGAGCCGAGCTACAGCCCACCAAGGGGACTTTCTGACTTTGTCATCTCTTTTAGAACAGCAAGATGTTTTATTCTTTAATATTGTTCCTTTTTTTGTGCTGGTGATGCTTTGCCTGTTAAATAAACATTTTTTTTCCACTTTTCTCCAAGGAAATCATTTCCCAAAGTGGCTGGGGGAGAGGCCGCTTGCATTTGCTTTCTGGAGGAGCCCCTTTGGAGGTTCTCTCCCAAATTTGCCCTAAACCAGGACACCTGGTGGCCACCACTGACCAAATCAGCACTGGCTTTTGTAAGTCCTGACAGCTGAGATGASAGCTGGGAGGAGATACACCTGGAGAGCAGGAAAGACCTTTTCCAAACAGGGCTTTTGGACTAACACAGGGCACAGAGAGCTTTGCTGAGACCCCTGTGCAGCCCAGGCAGGTGTTCAGTGGGGCTCAACAGGAACAACAACTGCTACTCATCATCAGAGCTGGAGCCGGGCAGGTCCCTGCTGAGACATCCCCAAAACCTGCTATGCCCATGGAGCRCTCTCCAGCCATGCCAGGGCTCTGAGGGAATGCCATCTGCTGGCTGCTCCTGAGGGACAGACCGGTCAGCCTGTGCCTGCCACCCTCTCCATCCATCTCTCCATCTCCTGGGAGGGAGAGGCATGCTTGGTGACCACAACACCAGCTGTCCACCACCTGATTCCTGCTCATGSATCTTCTCAGGAGCAGTGTCCCAGCACGATGCCTCAGCAGTTATTCTTCAGTGACAGCCAGACACGGATGTAGATCCAGGCTGGGRTCTACATCTGTTCCCTTTATGAGATAATTTTCTTAGACAGACATTTTTCCCTCTTGGCCAACCCCATAAGGCCACAATAAAGCTATTTTATGCCTTTATTCCTTTGTAAGGTGYATCCTGAGCTTGGATACAGATACTTTCTTCTCCTGGATGACCTCTCCTTGCAAGGCCACATCCTTTGTTGGCCAGGTTAGGATGACCCCAGGCATGTTCATTCAAACTAGGTTTTTAGAATCATTGAATTATTTAGGTTGAAAAGACCTTAAAATCATCGAGTCCAGCAGTTCCCCCAGCAGTGCCAAGTCTCCCATTAACCCCTGTCCCCARGTGCCACATCACACACCTTAAACACCTCCAGGGATGGAGACTCAGGCACTGCCTTGAGCAGCCTGTTCCAGTGTTTGATAGCCCTTTCAGGGAAGAAATGTTCCCTAAAATCCAATATAAATCTTCCTGGTGCAACTCGAGGCTGTTCCCCMTYCTCCTGTCCCTGTTCCCTGGGAACAAAGCCTGTCCCCTCCTSTCAGGGAGCTGTGCAGAGCCCCAAGGTCCCCCCTGAGCCTCCTTTTCCCCAGGCTGAGCCCCTTTCCCAGCTCCCTCCAGTGCAGCTCCAGAAGATTCTGCTCTCCATGCAGTCACAACATYTTTTGCACAAGAGATAGTGGAAGATGCTCTTTGCTAAAACATGAAGAAACAAAAGCCCCTTTCATTGCCCCTTAGTTTTTGCCCAAGAAATTATTGTTATTCTACAATCTTACTTTAATGAAGTAAAGGCAAAATKTGCTTCCTACTGGCATAAGCTGAAGAAGTTTATACCAGACAGATTTTGAGAGATAGAGCCCATAAAAATGGTTTACTGACATATGTGCACAGGCTGCACATTTCTGGCAGAAAGCAAGTCTCACTTGACCTTGGAGGAAAGAGTTTCCAACAATTAACCACCAAGGACTCATCCATGTRTGTGTTTCCACCAGCTTTACCTGTCTGTGAGCTCTCCACCATCCTTCTCCCATATAATTGTTGAAAAATGAGGCCATGAAGTCACATTCATTTGCAGAACCAAGTTTAAGATAAATTTTTTGCAACAGGGTGCATCTTTTCATTTTGGAAGTTCAGATTCTAAAGGATTACAATATTTCCCCACAGCCTCTATGAGCTTTGACAAAAAATAAAAGATAATGATTGCATTAATAAAAGGCATTGAAGTTCTGGTCAGGATTTTAAGTTGTCCCACTCTGGTATATGTATTAACCTACCTTTGAAAATAAAATATCTGGCTGGTACAATTCTCAATGCATTTCCCATTTAAGAAAACTAAAAAGAAGAAGAGAAAAAAAAAAAAGAAAACAAAACCAAAGTTAAAAAAGTCCAAAAAACCTGCTGTTCATCTGTTTGAAAACTGGCTGCATGCATGTTGAAGTATGTCTACAGTTTATCAGGCTTAACCCAAAAATGTTCTCAGATATTCCTCCACRCTCCATTACAAAAGCCTGAAAACAGAGTTTATTACAGCTTTACTAAAGACAGCACCATAATTTTGATGTCTCAGGGGTGATTGGGAAAACACATCCCTGCAGGTTATCCCTAACTCTTATTAATCAATACCCAATCTTGTTCTGTATCACACAGAATTATTACTATTTTCAAGCCTCTCAAAGCAGAGCTAAGATGCAGCATCTGCCAGGTAAGAGCCAGTCCTGCCAGCCAAGCTCTCAGCCTCACCACAGGCTTTTTCTACAATTCCTCTAGTGCAAAAGATCTATAAATACCACCAATAAAACCTCTTTCCTGTCTTCCCAGTGTAAGTCTTAGGGATTTCACTGCTGGAGTAATACCCTGCCTCCTCCAGAAGGTTATTTTTATTGGAAAAAAAAAAATATATATATATGTTGAGCTAAAAAACCTCAATGCCACAGCAAGCACTACTCATGAAATCAGTCAGAAATCACTGAGAGCTGCAGTGATACCACTCATGGTTGTGCTGAGGGTGGAGTGGCTGCTCAGCACAGCTACAAACCCAGGAGATATTGCCCTGCAGAGGGGCAGGTTCCCATCAGGAAGCAGCAGTGACCCCATGCACAAAGAATTTGAGTAATGGGGTCCATTGGATAATAAATTCTAAATTAAAACCCTACTAATAAGTAAGGAAATTATATTCTGGGGGAGTATTCATGGTGGAAACAGCCCATGTAYATGTGCATACAAATGGAATTTTATATTTAAACATGAATGTTTTAACACTAACTCGGTAATGAGGGAGGGTTTGGATTGAAATGTCTGCTATCAGATGCTGGAACAATTAACAGTGTGTTGTGAAAATTACGTTCTCTAATCCTCTCTTTCTCCTGACTAAAGAAGGACAAATGTGATTAGCAGAGAACACATACACCTGCATAGGAACATTTTCTAATCATTCATGTGGCTGTAGATGATCCCTGGCATCTCAGTACATGATGAAAACTGAAGATAAACACTACATGCCACTGGGAAAAGAGTGCAAATCCTTCCCTGTTTCCCTTGAAATGAAACTTTTGGCCTTGTTATGGCAAAGAAATTAAATTGAACACACAGTTTTATGAAGGTTTAAGGTCTCCTCTTGTGTTGGCCACATACTTCCAGCACCTCTCTCATGCCAACACCAATTATCAAGTTGTTTAAAAATTGTTTAAAAATTAATTTTCTATCTTTTTAAAAAAATTTAATCTACCGTAGCTTTCGGTTTATTATCCAGCTGTCCAGAAGGTCACTCAAAAGTTGGACTGCTGGCTTATGTGAGAGAAACATGGATGTTTGCACAGACAGAAGAGGGGTGAAGGGATGACAAATTCAGTGCTAACTTGGACCTTTCAATCTAATTGCAAACCAGAAATTGCCTGATTTACCCTCACCTGAGGTAACAGAGATGCCCATATTACACAAGGACCCCTGCAATCTCTCATGATGTGTTTGCACCCATTAACTGCAGTGCAAAACCACACAATATCATAAAACAAATTGCTTCTGTCTGCAAATGGGAGAGACAAACTTGTTACAGAAGATGGAAATCTCTGCATTTCACTCAGAAACAAGCTTTATAGCTTAGCCATAAATACCCAAAAATCTTGCTTTCTAATAGAACTGTGATACGAGTTAATATATTTTGTTTCTAGGTGGCACATGGAGAAGTAGAAAATCCAATGTGTCCCCATGGCAATCCTACAGCTGGAAGTTGCAATTGTTATTTTTTATACAGTTTACCTGCACAGGAATCAAGCTCAATCTAGTGCCAGATTAGAATTAACTCAGTCCCAATGTTTATTACAGCAGCACACAAAATAAGTTATATCATATCTGTATTGCCATAAAATTATGGTATATAGCTTTGAGGTGGCAATGCTAAATAAATATTTATGAATTTCTTAGAATAATGATTTTGAATAATAGTTATTTCACAATTTGCTTTGATTAATTTGCTGATGGAAATATTACACATTTTTCCTATTACTTCTGTTTTAGTGGAAGAATATCTTTATGGTCCTATTCTATTTCAAATAATTACATTATACTGAAATAGCTTTAACAATTCACAAACCATTCAGAAAAAAAGCCCAAAATTAAAGCAGTTATTAAAGTGACATTAAGTGCTTTAATAATCCTTTTTGGTCAGGGCAGATGTGTTATAAATAAATTCCAATGCTGTATTAACCTTAAATTAAAAAAACAGAAAAATCGCAGTCAGCAAGAAAATTGGATCTCTTACCAAACTTTGCTTTGCAACTTCTGAATTCCCTGAGAGGATTTTACTGGAAGTGATACTTAACCTTTAGAAGTCGTGATCCTGGAATGGCCAGGTGTACACTTCTACAGCCAGGCCAATTATSTTCAATTAAGCAATAAATGTGCAAGGCTTGTTCAGTGCCAGTAGAAATTCCTCAGATTTATACCACACCTTCAGAAATACACTAAGAGTTAAAAAACAGAATCACCTTCCAGTAAGATCTTAATGAAACACACCTTTATGTAACTTCACCATTTAATACTTTTAATTTGGATTTATTTTTTTTAAGTTTTACAGCCGCCTTAARGAATAAAACTGCTTGGCTGTCCTAATTTGAAATAAAAAGCATATTGCTCTAGTCCCTTACAGGAGTGTCTTAACTACCCACCACGGATATTTCTTCTAGACAATGACCATATAAAAGATAAACATGTTGAGTGTGTTCRTTGTAGAACACCATTTTTTTTGGAGCAGTACATTTTTTTTGGAATTTACTCTAAAAGATTGCAATCACCCGCCCTGCAGAAACACCAGAAATACATCTGCAGCTTATTCACGCGGTACTTTGGGGGTTGCTATTGAAGAGGAAGKGGAAATAGAGAAACGTGCTGAGAGKTTTTTTAAGATGMAGCAAAAAATGTCATTTAACTTTCCTCAGAAGTAACATATTCTGCTCAGGTGACTTTAGTGATCAAAAGGCATTAATTGCAAAGGGATAAAACAGGGGCTACATGGGCTACCCTGGTGTTATCAGGACACAAAAGAAAATATCCAACAGGTGGGAGGAARGTGAGATACAGCGCTCTCACTGATTTTAACGGGGTGTTTATGGGCCACTTATATCACACTTTGCTTTATAACACAATCCCAGAGTGCACAGAACTTTTAAGATTCCCAGAAACGCTGTTGTGTTCTCCCTGACCCCAAAAAAAACCCAGAGAATTTTTAGTGTGCAGTGAGAGAGAAAGCAATACAGGAAAAATAAACCACAAATGATTTGACAAAATGCTGCGTGGCATTTACTACCATCTGATGTGCTTTTTAAGAACACTTATTCTCTCATTCCTCCAACGTGTGTTTCCAAAAGCGAGTCTTGCAAATAGCAGTGAAATCAAAGACCATACTAACCAGGTCTTTTCCTTACTAACTGGTGAGATAAATCACATTTTATATCYTTTTTTGTCCATAGCCACTTTTATTTACATTTCTTTACAAAATTGCAGGACCAGGTCAGTCCTTCTCTATATAATATCAYCACAAAACCACTGATCCACAAAAATCAGGCAAAACCATAATGCAGAGGACAACCCACAGCTCCAGCTCATCTCTGGGATTCACACGGCCACACTCAGAGCAAATAACTCAGATTTCTGTATTCCCAGGGCCAATGGAGTGGRTTGAGTCTCAGCAACCTCATTCTGAGAACTATGGTCTGCCAAACCTGCAGGAGACAAGGTTAAAAAATCCAAAATATTTAATGSTACTTCTGCATGTGGGTCCTCTGCTGGTACATGAAGTGTTTTCTGTGTTTTATGTTGCTCTCTGTGTGTGAAATWAAGTGCTCGTTGACTGGCACTGAGAAATTTGGGTTTAATCACACTCAAAACAGGCAGAAAACATTCCCAAGCTCCAGCCAGCTGGGCAAGGGATAACACAGATTGCTGGATGGAGCCCCCAGCCACATTTCCCTGCCCTCCATCTCACTGACACAAGGGAACTCACTGGCTTAGCATTAACCAGAAAATAGAAAACAACTGCACCAGCTGCCAGGCAGCCTCAGARGAAACACCTCATTATTTACTGCAGAGAGAAATTCTTTATTTTACYCTTAAATATTTTCAAGCATTTTAGCATTCATTCTTTACAATTTGTTAAATAAAGCTGTAAGCTTTTTCGTATTTCCTGTTCCACATTTAAAAACCCTCTGCTGACAGGACTATATTTTGCTGCAAGTTTCCAAAAGTAGTATATCCATAGATGTCTATTATGACCATGCCACAGAATGAGGTTTTAACATGACCTTAAAAGAACCTCTTTGTCAGTTGGATTCTCCACTTCTCCCCAGTTTGGGTGGTGACWGTGAGAGACTCACACTCTTCTCAGAGGAAACTTTCTGTGGAGTTTCAAAAGCAGCCATTGAACACCTCTAACAGCCACACTTCTCTCAGAGTCTCCAAATTCTTCCAGCAATGTCTTTGCCTGGCACTCAGGAGAGATAAAAAGGATTTCACTAAAAATATCAGCCTCCTCCTTCCCCCTGCCACCTTCTCTGGCTGTGAATTTAAAATTTCAGTCACTGCTGAGGTAGGTCTGTGATGGAAACATGGGTCTTCACTTCTGAATGAGGGGAATGGAGGTGCTTCCTTTAGCATAACTTAAAATCAATCACAAGGGCTACAAAGGAATCCATTTCTTAGGTTTGGTCTTCTTTRGCTCTACCCAAATGCATTTCCTGGAATATTTTCTTTAACTTTATAATGACTTAAAGAATCACAATAAACAYGCATTTAAATCAGAGATTTCTGTGTAATCTGAGTGATCCAACCCAGGACAGAGAGAAGGAGCTGTGTTGTTATGGGGCCTTTATTTCATAGGTGGCTTTTCCTTATGGTGAGTTATTTTATAATGCAGTGCTTTTATTGCTGTGGCACTGGTAATTACAATAAAAATTCTTATTAACTAAATAAAATATCAAAAATTTGTATTTTTGAAATTTTTGTTACACCCCAATCATAATGTCAGTGAGTCCATTGGGAATTACTTAGAGGCTTGCAACAGCACTTTTTTCTCTGAAAAAAATTGAATTTCTGTACAGTACATGTTAGGTAGAGCATGTTACCTTCGTACCTAGCCAGCACATACAACGCAGCCTGCAGCAGAATCACAGCTACAAGTCACAGTGACAGCATCAGAGAGTCAGGAGAATTTAAAGAGCTGTGGGGTAAAATCCCACATGCTTCTGCTCCCGTTCTTAAACCAGCAGTAACACTGTTCCCTTCCCAAGCTGAGCTGTTGTGAGGAAYTGTGCAACAACTCCAGCATTATCCCCATATCCATCTAAGCTTATCCATCTAAACCTCAAGTTGTGCCAAGGAAGGTTTAGGTTGGATTTTAGRAATAATTTCTTCACCAAAAGAGTTGCCAATCCCAATCCCTGGCACAGCTGCCCAGGGCAGAGGTGGAGTCCCCATCCCTGGAGGGATTTAAAAACCATGTGGATGTGGCACCTGGGGACCTGGGTCAGTGCTGGCCTTGGCAGTGCTGGGGGATGCTTTGGCWCAATGATCTCAAGGATCTTTTCCAAGCTAAAAGAATCTGTGATTCTCTGGATCTCACTCAAACAGTGAGAAGAGCAGCTGGCTCACAGCAGCTTTACTGGGCATACAACTCTTCAACAAAACATGTTAAAAAAGATAAAAACCATGGCAACTTCACCTGATTCGGTTTTCTTCCCAGAGCAGAACCTGAGCATCCACAGAGGAGCTGTAGCTCTCAGCATCCTGTTGTTACCTCCTTCCCAAGACTGAGCATATCCTGAACAGGAGGARCACAAAAGCAGAAAGCTGAAAAATCAACATAAGAGCACTTCTAAAAAAGCCTTATCACCACCATCTGAGATGTCAGAATTAAGAAAAAGCCTCCAATTTGAAATTTAAACACTTTGACCACTCCTGCTGCCCCACAGCATCACCTAGGTGAGCTATTATAGAACAGATATGCAAAGGACAAAAAAAAAAATTACAGACAGTTACATACTTAGCATTTCTTAATTCTGAAGTGTTTACCTTCCCAATTAAAATACTGCTTAGCCAATAATGTTATTTTATATCTGATATATGCTTTATGAATATATATGGAGCTGTGGTACTAAAATCAATATAAACATCTCAAGAATATTTTAATTTGTTTCTGTTATTAAATAAAGCCAGTGGATCTTCTAATCTCTATGTTTATAGCTATTCATCTCACTTTTATCATTCCCCCTTGGTTATTTTTTATTTCTTTGTCCTTCTATGATCASGCTCATGACTGATTGCAAATCAGGAAGACCCTCCTTGAGAAGTGTCTGTACTAACTCCATGTTTAAAAATACTAACATTATTCAGGATTTGACTTTTCTGCACCTACCCAAGGCAGTGAAGCCAGGATGATTTTCAGCGATCCCAGAAGTAATTTTTATTTGTGATGAATATCAATTTCTTTCTCAAAATGAGATTCCTTATAGAATGCCTCCCAGTTTAACAATTTTTTAATAGGAATTTGTCATTGATAAGATTTGTAAATTTCAAGGACGTTTCACACTTGTCAGCAGGAAGCCACCACTATTATGTCACTCAAACTTTATGGCAACACAGCCCCAATATCACTGACTGATGTCTGAAGAGCAAGTCACCTGTTACATCCWGTGGTTTGTAGCTGACACTTTTCTGACTTTATATGCTAGAACTTTACTGTACAATAATTTAAAACTATTTCTCTCCTCGATGGCTTTGAAACAGATAAAGCCCCTTTGTTACACAAGCCAGACATTTTTTACACTGTGGCAGCGCATCCCATATTTTTCTTTTCTGCAAGGGTTTTACTCACAGCAGGAGCAAAACACTTATTTAATATCATCCAGGGTAAAACTCACACATTTTTTTGTGTTCAATTTGCCAAGAAATGCAATGAGGTCCTAAACATTTAAAGTGAATTACCCCACATGTCTCTGTGTCTTGCKGAACAGTTTGCCAATTCAAAGGGATGTCAGGAAGAAGCAACATTAAACWAACAGCCATGTGCATTGATTTTCTGAAAGATGAGGTATTGCAAAATTGCAAGGAGAAAAAACTAGGCTTCAGAAACTTGCTTGACATAAGGGAATGAGCAGTKGAGATTCATTAATCAAAGTCTATAAAGACTTTATTAATAACCTTGTCTGATACGTTTGAAAAGAAAATAATGATATTTTAAAGCATTTAGAATATATAGGGTACCTGCAGGAATTGCCTTTGTTACAAACTGTCTTCAGGCTAAAGCTCCACTAATAAGATGAAAATTGCTGATATCAGTTTGAGAAAAATATAAGAGTAATTTGGGCAGAGATGAGTTTGCAAGAAGGTAGAGTTAATGAAAGCATCTGAGAAAAGTCCTTAGGAGCTTTCCTGGTGACACAGCTTTCTTTTCTAGTGACACAACAGCATCTCAGGGTAGTAGACCAGAGGATGRTGTAAAAATGAAAAGAAAACAAATAGAAAAAAGCTGAAGTTCATCTTATTTGCTTCCTCCARTGACTTCATGTAAACAACAGCTTGAGTTTTAGTACATGGGGTGCAAAACAGTAATTTAGATTTTTCTTCATGGTGAACCTATAAATTTTTGTAATTAGTCRATGAAATTTTGGCAGTCAAGCCTTTCTCTCTCATCTGAGCTAATCTAGAGAGTGAACCCTGTGTTTTGAGAAGTATGTCAGATTTTGGGGTTAAAGATTTATTCCACTCTAATTCTTAAATGTAACAAAATGTTACTTRGAAGCCATTAGCAAAAAAGGTCATTCTAAGCTATAAAATGATTCAGGGAGAAATTATTCCAGAGACAAATATACAGTGTTGATAATTATTTTGTTAGATAATTAAATTAACCAGACTTTCTGTAGTGGAAGGCTTATCCTGAACTTTGGTGCATATTATATAAAATTATTTTTGTATTACATAAATAAATATCTAAATGAACACAAACTTTTATGACTATTCAACCAAATATAAAGTGTCTTTTTCAGTTTAAATAATGCTTGTTTTTCAGCTGCATGGTCCTATTCCTTTTAAATTTTGCTTTAAATGTTCCTCTTTCCCTGCAAGATTATTGTGCACAGCATTTGGTGAGGACCTCCACAAAGCATTTTGCTTAAAAATGAAAAAATATTCTCTACTTCGGTGCTTTAGTCCTGCTGAATTTGTGAAGATGTCATTAAAATATGACTTTTTTTTTTTAAGACCTTGGTGTAGAACCACTAAATTGTCTTTACTGTACTCACCTCCTCAGCAGTACKCAGGGAGAGCAATCAGGCCATATTTTCCACTCATGCTTATGTAAATCACAAATAAATCATTTGCAGCCAGCAGGCGTGACCCAGTGAGAACAGGTTCCCAGCTGTTCAGCATGGGCTTAGTCAGGAAAGATTTGTTGGATTCGGTGGTTCACGCTAAAATGAGTAAAGAGCAGCCTTGTCTCTGCTCCTGGTTTACAGGACATGCCTGGAATTTGGGGGTCTGGAACAGGTTTTATCGCTTTGTCCTTCCCTGAATGCACACAGAGAGCTAATTACTGTGAGGAGGAGTGGTGATCCCATTCAGGCTCTGACTCRGCCCTGGGTTCTCCCTGAGCATCCTCCTGCTGCTGCCTGACCATCCTTCTCTTTATCCCAACCACACACAATAGCGGCAATTCACCGACAAACTGCGGCGCCAGGGGGAGAAACAATGCATGCCCATTTTACCATTCTTTTGGACTCAGTTCCTCGGGATTTAAGCCGAAATTCCAAACCCTGAGCACCTCCAAGTACCTGGTCCTTTCTCCCACTGCAGTTGTCCTACCATCTGCCTCGGAGCTGCCTTTTCCAGCTTGTCCCAGGAATTGGCAGGGTTTGGAGAAGAGGCACCGGTGGAAGCATCAGACAGCATTTTACATTTCTTGCTGCCTTATTTATCCTATACATTTATATTGGTTATTCTGAATATAACATTTTATAGTTTGAGAAGAGACAAGCAAGACTGGGCTAGGCCTGGGCAGTTTGTAAATTGACATCCCCACATGGTGACAGATGGATGTACACCCAACCTCGTACAGCTTGAGTGCGTGCAAACATCAAAATCAAATTTCATTTCTCCTCTATCAAATAAGACAGAGCATGCTGTAGTCTTTGAGTAATCAGTGTTATCTGCTCAGGCACTGATATTTCTGATCTCCTCAACTCTGTTAGCCTGGCCCTTGGAAGATCTCCTCTGTGATTAGAGAGTGGGGATAATGCGGTCAAAAGAAAAGAATGGTTGTATCAGTGCATGCACGCAACTGCCTCTGTCTAAGCATTGATACTGGGAAAACAGATCCCTCCTGGGAAGCATCCTGAAATCTGGGGTGAAAGAAGTGTTAATAAAACAACATTGAATTAGAGCTGCTTTCCCAGCTCTAAATTTACCAAAATTTATCCTAAAATTTCTCAGTACAAAAAGACATGCAATATCAAATCTCACTTGTGAAAGAAAAGATTCTCCCGAGAACCTGCTGAATCTCTGATTAATAAAGTTATAGATTTAATTAAAATAAAACATTTTTTTTCCTTTAGTATCTGACTTTCTAGGGAATAAAACACAATAGTTTGGGTCTTTCAAAAAACATATCTTCCTAAGCTTGTATTTCCATTCAATAAAGCAGATGCATTAGGGGRCCAAGGCCTTATTCAATCTAAGCATTTAAATTACTTAATGGAATGTAAAACAGAAACAAAACTTTCAGCTGATGGCAGCCCTGAGCTTCCATGGGCTTAATCGGCCTCTTTGTGGGCAATATCCATCTGTCACAGCCGGGCTCCACACTCGAGGGCTGAGGGTGGCTCTGTGCCTGGTGCAGAGCCCAGCCTTGAAGGTTTCATGCACATTTCAGGGCTCAGCTGCTCTGAGCCAAGAAGACCAATGGCTCCTGGCCTGGATCAGGAATGGTGTAGCCAGAAGGAGCAGGGAGGTCATCCTTCCCCTGTACTTGGCACTGGTGAGGCCACACCTCGAGATCTGTGTCCAGTTCTGGCCCCTCAGCTTGGGAAGGACRTTGAGACACTTGAGCRTGTCCAGAGGAGKCAACGAGGCTGRAGAGGGGCTGGGAACACAAACCCTGTGAGGAACCHCTGAGGGAGCTGGGGGTGCTCAGCCTGGAGAAAAGGAGACTCAGAGGTGACCTTATCACTCTGTACAACTCCTGAAAGGTGATTGTGTTCATGTGGGGTTGGTCTCCTTCTCCAGGAACTGATAGAACCAGAGGACAGAGTCTCAAGYTGCATCAAGGGAGATACAGGTTGGATATCAGCAAAAAGCTTTTTATGGAAAGAGTGATAGAGTACTGGAATGGCTGCCCAGGGAGGTGGTGGAGTCACCATCCCTGGATGTGTTTAACAAACCCTGGATGTGGCACTGGGTGCCATGGTTTAGTTTAGGTGTTGGAGCATGAGTTGGACTTGATGATCTGGAAGGTCTTTTCCAATCCAGTGATTCTATGGGTTTTCATCACCTGTCCACTGTAATTACACTTCATGGTACCTAGGCTGTCTCTCTGTGCTGACTTTTAGACCCCACAGATCACCTTAAGGCATTTGGGACCTTTTCACCATCCTTAGTACAGTCAGGGCTTGGCTCTTGCTTCCACCCCCATTAGCCTTTCACTTTTAGCCTGGCTTGGTTTAAAACTTAATTAGGGCTTAGTGTCTGCCTTTATAAACAGGTATCTGTTTTTTATTATTAAAGATTTATATTTTCCACTAAAAAAAAAACAACTTTCTGAATGATTCTTTATAAGACTACTTCAATTTTTAAACAGACGTAGGCAGCAGCAAGAACAGTGAGAGTTCAGCATTTCTTAACTCCTGGAATCAGGAATCGTTCAAGCAAGTAAACTCAAAACAGCTGTGGTAATTGGCTGAAATTGCCACTTTTAATGACACAAATTATACCAGAGTGATGTTTAATGAAAGCTACAATTCCCAGCTTCTATATGCAAAATTTAAAACATTCTCCTAAATTGTGTTGACCTCTCTTGTTTAATACCCTGCTAATCATTGAAAATTGGAAACAAATGCTTCAATTAAGAGACAATTAATTGACAATTAATTCAACAATAAGCAGATGGCCAGAAAGAGCATCCTGCTATTAAATGAATCAAATGTGAGAGGGAGCATTTGACCTTTCTTATGTAAAGCTCCCCTCCTTGAAAAAAAGGCTTTTGCCGAAAAAAAGAAAATGTGTGGATTTTTTTGTCTCTTACTCTGCAGAGCTATAACTTTGAAAAATGAAAATAAAAACCTTATTTACATCAGTATTTTGGTCTAGGGGATAGGAATTGTGAATTAGGAGGGAAATAAGGAGCAGTAGCATGCACAAGTGCAAGAGGATTTACAATAGCTCTTGCACCCCAAGGCCTAATAGAAGAAAATAAAGCCGCCATTATCATCAGAACTGCAGATGATCTCATAAAGGGCTTGTCTACACGGGGAGGTCAGCACAGAACAAGCTCTGTTATGAATTTTAAGTGCAGTTGCAACTTCTCCTGACTCCCTGTGCAGGAGGGGCGGCTGCTCTTCCATGGTTCCCGTGGATGAGGCACAGAGAGGGGCTGGGGCAGGAGTRCGTTACCCAAAACTGCAGCCAAGCACCCCGAGCACAGACAGCTCAAGCAGGGCCTTCTGCAGGGTGGGGTGGGAATGTGGCTGGAGAAGCTGCTCTGCAGCTGGGGTGGGGCAGTTCAGAACCCCATGAGGGAAAAGAGTCTTTACATTCACCTCTTTACTCACTCCCTTGTGGCATCCCCGCGCAGATCAGCCTGATGGGTTGCTGTTCTAATTGTGTCTTGGCAGACGTCACAGAACGGGCTGGGCTGGAGGGGATCTTAAAGCCCATCTCATCCCAGCCCCTGCCATGGGCAGGGACATCTTCCACTGTCCCAGGGTGCTCAGAACCCCATCCAACCTGGCCTTGGACACTTCCAGGGATCCAGGGGCAGCCACAGGTTCTCTGGGCACCCTGTGCCAGGGTCTCCCCRCCCTCACAGGGAATRATTCCTTCCCAAATCACATCTAACCCTGCCCTCTGCCAGTGGGAAGCYATTCCCCCCATCYTGTCCCTYCAAGCCCTTGTCCAAAGTCCCTCTCCAGCTCTCTTGGAATCTCTTTAGGATCCAGAAGGGGCTCTAAGATCTTCCTGGAGCATTCTCAAAGCTGAACCACCCCAGCTCTCTTATCCCTTTGCAGGGCTGTAGGAGGAGAAGGCTTGAATTCCATACCAAAAGTGCCTTGGCAAGTCAAGGTTTCACCCTACATACCTCAAAAACTCAAAGCCAAATTCTCAGTCATACTGGGAATATTTTCAGATAGCTTCAGAAAACGGTCCTTTTCCAGCTCCTTGCTTCTTTGAGAAAATGTGTAAAATTCTAATTTAGCTCAGAGAACCATTGTATGTGTCAATAAAAATTTATGCTAAAGTTGTAATGTAGTACATAAAACAGAAAWGCCACTTGTCCCACACAGAAAGAATTGTGACTATAGACCACTAAGAAATTAATTTTGTTAGCAAAAGATTAGTTACTTTGTCTCAAATATATTGCAAAATTAAATTGATGAAGAAAAAAAAGATAAATTGGACAAAGGAAAAAGTTCCTTTAAAAGAACTTGAGCTACAGATAAACCAAAGTTTCTGTTCTCCAAATTTTTATTTAACCTATAGTTAAAAAAATAACATGGTTAATGATTGAAACTCATAAATAAAAAAATTCCTGCCCTCCCTCACACAGCACTGCAGGCACTCTGACTGTGTTTCATTTGATGCTGTATTTTATGCAGTCTGACTACGATTTCCCTGGTAATTTATACTGCATAAACCTTGACACCTGGGTGGCAGGAGCAGTAAGCTGAGCTTTCTGGGGCTTTGGCATAGGTAAAGCAGGCAGGTTAATCATTGCTTATACCTGGAGCTGCCTGGGTTCTGTTAATATTCATCAGGTGCTCCTGCCCTTTATTTCTGTGGCTGCCTCTTAATCCCRCCATGAGAACAACCTAATCCAAAAACTGGAGCAGCAAGACCATTAAGCAAATTCATGAATACTTTCTTCATAATACTCATCTTTCCTATGTCAACATAATAGAGATGTTTTTTTCCTTTAATATTAATAACACATTTGTACTTGAAAAAAGGGTTTTTTTAAGAATTCCAGAAGTTAAGCAGCCAAATAAAAGTTGCTGTGGAAAATCAGTGGTATTTTGTGAGTTGTGCTTGGTGTCCCCTGGAGAGGACTTCTTGAACTGGTGGGATTCTGGATAAAAATTTGCCTAATTTAGACAAGAAATGTACTGACAGAAATAATTAAACTGGCTTTCTCCAGGTAATTCATGGGAAGTGGAAGTCAATGGAACTGGAAATACATTCTATTATTTCAGGAAACATGGCAGAAAGAGGAGAGGAAAAACAATCATTTCAATGCTAATAAAACCAGAGTCCTTAAATATTTTGTTATCTGAGAAGGAACCAGACAGAAATGTGGTGACACAGGGAGGTGGCTCCTGGTGGATCCTCCAGGAGTGGCAGAGCTCAGAACTGGGGGCCAGGAGCAATCAGAGAGTTTAGCAGCACCAATGTTCTTTTAGTCAGGATAAACTTCCCGGCCAGACCTCTCGAATCTTAAAGATGAATTATTTTACCACCACATGTCTTTGATTCCTCTTCAGTTTGCTCCTGCTTAGTACATGAGGTTGTAAGATCAAAAAGGACACAAGACTGAAAGAATAATGACATATTGTAAATAAATGTATGATGTTCAGAGACTTAAAGGATTTTTTTTCTTATATACAGATTTTTATACTCAAATAGTGACTTTTTTTTTTTCACCTAAGTCACTGTCTCAGTTGTTTTCATGTTCCAGAAGAGARGTCTTGTTACTGATTGCTGGATTATCTTGCCTTCTGCAAGGATTTAGTTAAACTTCCTGAGTTAGTGAACTCTAAAAGCCACTTTAAAATTATAGCACTGGTTCAAGTTTTCTTCTTTAATTAAATTTTAAACAGTCCCCAGCAGTTTTATGCCTGTCTTCTCCCTTGGAATATCTCAATCYATTCCCAGCTGTCATACTCAGAGTGCTGGGTCTGCACACTCATTATCAGATACCAGAGAGATGGCAAAAGAAATATCAAAAAATATTCAACCAAACMAACAAATATACCAACAAATATACAAAATGAATATAATATATATATAATATACAAATATACAAAATATATCAAACCAAAAAAAAAACAAACAGAAAGGAACAAATATACTGAATTAGTTTAGGAAAATTCATATATAAATATTTTTCAAGCTTTTCTTCACATATCAATGGTATTTTAAAATATTTTTTAGATTGTGTTCTGATACCAAAAATGCAAACATTTTCAAATGAGTAATTTTATTAACACTTATTTTAAGCTTGACATAAGAAAAAGCAGGTATTGTAACTTTTTTCATTTTTATCTTTCTAGTTCATAATACCTTTTTAAGCTTTATACTGTAACAAAGGATTCTAAAAAGTGAAAAGCAAACAAAAAGACAAAAACAAACCAAAAAACCTCCAAACAAATGTATTAAAAACATGAAAATAAAATATTTAGTTTAATATAAAAGTAAATATTCTTGGGATATTTGTTATTTTTAATTTGCATGCCAAAAAGAGATTAGAAAAAAAAGATAATTCGTCTAGAAAGAACAACTTCCACTGATAGTCAAGTTGTATAATGTGAATTTTAGTAAACATTGTTTTTCCAAAAGAAATCATCTCATTTTCTGAAGATCATGAAATGAGCTTTTGTTCTAGAATTTTGTCTACTGTGCTATAATTTTGTCTACTTTTGCTAAGATTAGATGTCCTTTGATTTTCTGCAAATTATTTGCAAATTGTTTAATGCYTGTAGTACACAAGAAACTTAGGAAAAATTGTGGTTTATTAGTTCCACACTGGAACTTCTAAATATCTGGAAAAGCAGCTGCTATAACCATTAATATAGCTTTTATTTGTAAATATTCATTATTAAATTAATACTGGAATCATCTGGAATTAAATTAATACTGGAATCATGTTCCAAATGATCAGAAAACACCTGAAAAAAAACCCTTGTCAATGTTTTAACAGAATGCACAAGATCATCTGTGTAATTCTATTTCTTAGGCTTTTATTCTAGGCTCAATCTTATTCTTTAATGCCACCGAATTGAGGGTTTGACTAATACAATCCCCATCCCTCTGTGGCATTGACAATGTGAATAAATTGATGAGGGCTCAACACTGCGCTGAGATCCAATAGCCAGACACATTTAAATATCTACAAATTCAAACATGGTTGATTTCCTTTGTCAKTGAAGGTATTTGAAATAATAAAATGCATAAATTAGTGTGTCTTTACTATTTAATCATTAAGAAATCCAGAGGCAACTTGTTTCCCTACAGTTGTGGGAATTCTTATAAAGCCAGTACATTCCAAGAGACAGATGTTGGACCAGAGGCCTAAATGAACCCTTGTTCAGTAAGGGTTATGTTCAGTTTTCAAAATAAAAAAAAAAAGAAAAATAAAGAAGAAAAAAAAAGAAAAAGGCAAAAAGAAACAAATTRACAGACTAAAGTGTTCTGCCCTCATTTTTCTTTGTTGCTACTGGAACACAGGCTTAACTGGGGTTTTTTTGTAGCCCTTCATCAAGTCTTGGCAGCTTATCTGCAGCTCCAAGGCAGGATACAGGTTAGCAGGGTATTAGCTCTGTGTCRTCTTCACTTGAGACCAAAAAACATTCAGTCAGCTCATGAAAGATATAGTAGACCTGGCAGTTTATTACAAATCCTGCACACTCCTCAGCAGTCCCAGCCAGCAGGTACACCCCTGCAGCTCAATTCAGGGATGCACRGAGGATAATGTTCCCTTTAGATCCAACGCTGTTCTTTGCTAATCTCCTGTCAGCCAAATTCTCCTTGCTCTTCTCCATTTCGCACCGTGTTTCATTTTGGAAATCCTTAATTAGCCACCGAGGCAGGTTGGAAAAAAACAAAATTGACGCAACTGATGAGTCAGCATTTCAACTAACAATTGTTAAAGTTTTTGGRTATTTTTTTTTAAGTCCCAAACCCAAGAAGAGTCTGGCTCTGCAGCTCACTTTCTGGGGCTTTGAAATGCAAATCACTAAGTCCAGTAGACTGAAACTCAATCTGAATTACTCTGAAGTGTCAGAACAACAAAGGCTATGAAAGTGCAGTGCCCTATTTAAMAAACCTTTGTGAAGAGATCATGGTGGAGAAAGTGTGGAGTTTGTCACCTGAAAGTCTTTAAAAAGTTGTCTGCCTAATCACAACTGCCAGACCTTTCTGAGCAAGGATTAGATAACACAGATATAAAACTTCATCCAGTTCTCCAAAGACCATCTTACCGGTTTTATATAATGTGATTTAAGAGGGGTGGTGCAAAGGGTGAAGAGCATGACAAGTCCAGGGCCAAATCYTCAAACCCAGCTTTATTCAGCCATGATTTCTGCAGCTCACATCCTGCCTCAGTGAGGCACATGAAGTGTCCTTAGTCCCAGTGAAGTTCCACCTCTGCAAGGAGACATGAGGAAATGTATGAGAATCCCCTTGTCTGGATGCTTCCCTGACAGACTGCGTCCTCCCATGCAATAATTAGCAGGCATTAATTCACCATAACTATTTGTTCCTGTAAAATTTTGGAGAAGCACAGGCCTTCAAAGCCTACACCAGAAATATCCCACACAGTCATTAACTGTGTGATTCACCAAATTTAAATGCTGTACAAAAATATCCATGTGGACACTCATTTCCAGATATGTGACATCTGATTTCCTCCTTTTCCAGAGCATGAATTTAAATATACCCATGAAATCCCCTCATTTGCCATGTGGTTGCCTTGTTCCCTCACAGATATGGGGCTACCTCCTGTTTTCCCAGCTGCTCCTGCTCATTTCCCCTCTYCAGGTCTCACACTCAGCACAGTGGCCTAAAACTTCCTGCAAGTTGTCAGCTACATCATTCTGCAAATAAAACACCTCACAGGAGAGACCCCTTTCCTTAGGAGAAGAGAATAAAGAGGTAGAAAAGATACACTGGGATCTGCTTCAAATTTACTCAGWATTATGCCAGTAAATTTACAAAGCAAAATAGCCCTGATTGTGCTGGGAAGGCTTTTCAGAGCAGACATCAAGGTCCACCTCAAGGWGAATGCTTTGCAATATGACTGGAAAGGTCTGTTGGCTTCCTGACACACTGATAATCCTTCTGCAGAGTCGGGGTGTTCGGTGTGGTGGCCACAGCCACTGGGCTTTGATGATGCTTGGCAGGGCTCTGGATGGCAGCCAGAACCTGCCCATCCTCCTGCTCCAYGTGGGCACAGAGTGGTTTGCCTCGCAAACTAAGCCAGGCTGTATTTCCATGTGGGCTCACTCCAGGGAATGGACACCATCACAAGACCTACAGCAGCTCCTTGCAGAGCTGAGTTGATGTTCCCACCAGGCTTTTCTGCCTTGCAACCCATAGATCAGTGAAGGCTGCTGAGTTTCTCACCCAATTATACCCATTTGGGACCTCTAAACACAGAGCTTCCTCCTAACACAGCCAGGAACCCATTTTCAGATGAAAAGAGCAACTCCCTGCTTTATGGGAGGTGAAGCCTTAGGTCAGCCTTTTGCTGCTACAAAACACAGATGAGCTCAGCAAATGTCCTTTAAGCAAACAGACCTTCTTAGACCTAATTTCAACCACCAGTGGAGAGTTTGTGCCATCATTCTTTCTAACCAGTCAACGCCTGTGAGCTCAGCCATTTTGTCTCCCTAATAAATTATTTCAGATCAGCGCTGTCAAAAATATAAATAACATCTTTATTTCAACCCATTGCCATTCCTCCAACAGGTACAGAGCTGGAGCATCCTGCTGGAATAGCAGACAGAAATTCATCCCCTTGTTTGAGCCCAAACACCTGTGCACCATCTCACTTGCATGAGATGGTTATTTGGCAATTTATAAGCAGAGCTCTGAGAMTAATGCCTGTGTGCTCTATGGCTGCCTGTTTACTCCCAGCTCCCGTTTGGCATCTCCCATCTATTTAAAGGAAAAAAATCCCAAACAACAACAAAACAAAACAAATTATAGGAATAATGAAAGACTGTGCCATGAGATACCTGCCCAGAACAGAGMGATTAATTCAAATTAGCATAGGGACTTTAGTGGGCCACGGGGACACAATGATTTATGTGAAATACACTTCATGCTAGAATAACAAAGGAGACTTACTCACTTCCATCTATTACAGCAATTAGAGAGGAAAAAAAAATAAAAAAGGACGTGCAATATTTCCATGGAGGTTAAACTAAAGATACATCTATATCAGTCCTTAGTGCCCATGATTTCAACCCAAAATTCACCCTCGGCACTTCCTAAATCTTCCCAGTGCCCATCCCTGCAGACACAAGCCTGTCTCCCSTCTCCCCAGCAGGTTTCACATGGCTCTGTCACACCTGCTCAAAGGGAAGTAAAACAAGTGTGGGGAAAGTGCAAACAAACAGAAGCTGCCACATACATGTTCTGGAAGAGCTTATTCCTGTGTGGGAAGTGCTACTGTGTGATAAAGGACTTTTATATCTGGGTGATTGTAATGCCCTGGGATTGTGCCAGCAGTACCAAAAATGGAGATTTTCACAGCCCTGGTTAATCTGACTACAGAAACCTTGTGCAAGCCAAAATTAGATTTAATTTATATTAACACYGCTCATTGCTCACAGTGGAAGTTGTACTTGCTTAGAAAGAGACCTTCATGTGTCACACAGGGGTACTGTGACCTAAGGTACCTGCTTGGTATCCACAAGATGAACAAATATTCCATGAAAACTTTTGCCTGCCTTGTATCTCAGAAAATAAACATCAATCAGAAAAACTCTGATTTGAAGTACCACGTGCTATTTGGATTTTTTAACCATGCATTTTTAATGAATGTGAAAATGACCGGACTAAAACCTAGAAATTTATATTAATAAGGATCAATCAGTAAATAAAAGCATCCAAATGCAATGTTGTCCCCTATGGCCAGAGACAATACCTTGTATTTGCCTTAGCACAGTGAAGTCACTGAAGTGATAAATAAATAACAACCAGACCCAAGAATACTGTCATCRTGATGTGCCAAAGAAAACAACACACCACATTTACCAGGAACAAAGGCAAAAACAATACCTGGCATAATATGGTTTGCAAGATAAAATTTAACTATCCTCTGAAGTAATTAGCAAGTACATGAAGCTCGGAAACAGAGAAAAAGGGGCCTCTCCTGTTCTGCATCTCGGGCTGTCAGGCACGGATCAGGAGTGCGAACCTGCCTGACAGCGACAAGGCACAGCGGAAAGCGTGGCACCGCCCGGCTGGCAGCATTTCATCAAACCACGGCTCCTTCAGAAGGGCAAATTAGCTGCTCTTGTTCTTCTTCCTGCCCCTCCTGAAATATGCTGTCTGCGTCCAAATAGAGACATCGGGACACGAGACAGCTGGGCTGTCAGGGATGCTGCTAACCCAGATCTGTCAAGGTGAACATGTGAGAGACTTCAGCTCTCCATAGGCTGGGTGGAGGAGGAGAAGTCTGTGCTGTCCGTGCTGAGCTGCTGCCGCCAGGGAGTCAGGAAGATTTCTGAGCACACAATTTACTCAACATTYTGTGCCCTGTGAGGATGCTGCGCACAGGTACCCGCATGGTGAGGCAAGACTCAGGACAAAAATCATGGCTTGCTTTGTGGAGCCAGGATTGTCCCATCCCCAGGAGGTTTTCTTTAGCTGGGACCCACACCGCCGCTGCGATGAAAAGATTGAATTCTCTGAACAGAAAAGAACTCGTCTGCAAACCCAGAAGCATTTGCTTTGCTTTTAATTTTTCTGTAGCAGAAAATCCTTTAAAGCTCTGTCCTACAGGTGTTGGCRACCTTTGGGGTGAAATGTTAAAATCCTGTCTGCTCCATTTAAGAGCTGGTGGMATTTTGGTTATAAGCTGGAGTTCACCACAACCTTCCTGGCTTCTCCCAGAGATAAACTTTAAATTTTAACACTGTTTTCTAAAGGGTCTCATTGAAGCTCAAGTTTTGCACATTTTTGTACTTTTCATGCACGAACAGAATCAGCACTATAGAATAGAGAAAAATTTTGTTGAAATAAGACTTAGAGAGCATCCAGTGAAGAAAAGGCTACACCGGTAAATGATGTCCTGACACACKCTCAACAGATGCCTTTTCCAGAGGAATCTGGTCAATATTAGGATGAGTTAAGAGAATACTTAGAGAAAGCTATAGGTGTTTTCAGAATGGATGGGCCGTTAGCAGCAGATAATTGAATACCTGTGGTTAAGAAGTGCCATTGAGTTCAATAGGAGCTGCACATACATCTAAAGCCAACACAGGCTTTTGACAGAGCCCGGATAAGGTGATGGGGAAGCAGAACATTTCTGAACAACAGGGGAAAAAAAAAGCTCTAGGTTACAATAAAAATTGGGGAGGCAAAGCAAACAAACAAACAAACCACAAACTGAAGTTAAGAGATTTTCAGCATGGCCAAACTTTTTCCAAAATGAAAAGCTTGGGTGGAAATTTGTGATTCACTGTCTTTGGTGCTGCTTTGAAGAGTCTCCCTTCCTTCAGGTCTGGTCTGAGGAAAAACAAAGTACTGGAATGTCTYATCAGCTCTAGCCCTTCATCTTCTACCATTTATGATGAGGAAAGTTGTATGTATATTTATAGAAAACTCAYAGAGAGTTTGGACTCAAATTCAGTGTTCCTTGGGTCACTGAATTTTGTTCCYATCCAAAGAACAAGAAAACTGTTCCTACATCAAGATATYCCTGCTTGGTCAAGAGCTTTGACACCCTCCAGACCAAAAAATGAGGTTTGTCAAGGGTTTTATACAAGTTAATARTCTCCCATAGGGAGATGACAGAATTCTCATGACAGCCTGAATAAAGGGGTTTTGGAATACACACCTCTGGCAGACACAGGTGGATCCCATTTCAGCTCTTTGCAAATCCAGCAAGTGCTACAGGCCCTCTTCTCTGCCTTGGCATCACCTTCTGGCCTGTGAGCAACCTCCAGACTGGTCTCCAAGGCAAATGAAGGCAGCAATGATCCACCCAGCTGTGGTGAAGCAGCACAGGACTGAAATGAGCTTCTCACTGACACATACAGCAAAGCACTCAGCCTGGTGGGGACCTGTTTGTGCCTGTAGGGTCATAGCAATGGATAAARTCAAAAAGAACATTTCACAGACTTCCTTCATGCTGTGAGCCTTGACTTCCCTGATAAGGAGGTCCCAGAGCTGACCTGAGCCATTTGGCTGTTTCTCTCTGGCCTTACATCATATCTGTTACCTCTTTTACATTGCTAAACACRCATCTTCTCATCTAGCTCTTTTTCTTTGGCTTCAGCTGCCATACATTTGATTATCTCCCTGCTTAACTGAAAAAGGCATTCCAAATATTCCTGTTGCTTTTGCTTTGGCATTAATTATGCCCTGTTTTCATCTTTAATTTGGATTCTGGCTGTACATTTGCAAAGTAGATTTGCTGGGAATGCATGCAGCATCATTTGTCAGCAGCTGCTCTCYAAAACTGCCTCCTGAAGAAGCTCCTCTGCCAGACAAAAAAGTCTGCAAAGTTCAAAGGGGCTGCAYAGAACTTACAAGACTTTCTCCTAATTTAAATTTTAATATTTGYATTGAGCATTTGAAAGAGGAGGTGAATTTATTCAGCCTCAATATTATTTTCCTGTATATTTTGTCAATCTACAAAGGTATTTCTTTGCTGCTTCCCAATACTTCTCCTGTATTCCTATAAATCTGTTGATTACAGTTGTAGAATACAGATTAGCCCTCAATTTTCTTGAAGACAGTGTTAGGACTTAATCTATAACAYTCTTCCCAATACCTTTGAAAAAAACAGAAGTGAGGATTTCAGAGACATAAAGCATACTAATGTCTGTGCTATGTGATACTTCACAGACATTTCTCCCAAAATAAAAATGGTTAATTTAATAAAACCTTGGATTTTGAATCTCCAGTCACTGATAAATGGATGTTCCCCTGATATAAAATGACATTATTCAACTGACATCGATACAGGAAAAACAAAAAAAGCTYTCTATCTCCTAGCTTTGGTTGTACTTGACCCATTTTGTTTTAAATAACTACTTTTGAGAGCTGAAATAATCATAGATACACTCTGATTTTCAGTTAGTTTTTCTGATGCATCAGAAACCTGACTTTTTTTGCCAATCCCAGAGGTTATGCATGTGGGCCAGAAGCACAAACTWCATGGCACAAACTACCCCAGTAATCTTAAACACAAATATTTTGAGGCAATTCTAGAACGATATATTGGTCTCCCAAAGGTGGTTAAGAGTCATGGTTTTGTTTACAGATTATTCCTTTGTAATAGCTAAATATTGTTTCTGGTACTGAAAATGGAAGATGTTATATTTATCACTTGAGAGATGATGAATATAAAACTGCAACCTGCATTATTCAGCTTTGTGTGAGGTCTAGCAGCACCAAAAATTCTCTTTAGCCTGAAAAATATCTGTGGAGGGCTCCATTTGTATCAAGAATTAAATAGAGAATGAGGAACATGACCACTTGAAAATAATTTGTGTCTCTCCCCCAGCCTCTACTTAGTCTTAGTCTTTTCCTAAAAAATAATTAGCTATTGTGAAAAATGCTCAGAAGTTCTCACACTGAAAGGAAGAGGGGAAAAAAAAATCACAGATTTTTATCCTTGCAGCTGACAAGGAAGAAATGACTGTGAGCCAGGATGTTTTGCAGCTTTGGGAACACCTTGTGCAAGGGTAATGGTGCCAGTGATGCTGCTGGTCCTTTTGGGAGCAGTGACCTTTGCAAAGAGCAGCAGCACCCACAAACACTAATTCAGAAAGACAGAGGAGGGACGCACAGAGTCCATAAACACCTGGAACCAGCTGTTTAAAAAGTAGCCCATAAATATGAAAACCCAGCTCACGGAGCMCTGGCAGCTTTCTGCCAGGCAATGTCACCAGGAGCTGTGCCCTTCCACTACAGAGCACAGATWTTTTTT
>JACDOX010000036.1:1249004-1440927 GCA_014549065.1 Cardinalis cardinalis
TTTTTTTTTYCCCAGTCCATCAGAATTTGTGCTCGTGCTCTGCGAATCCATCAGGCAGCTCTGAAGGCATAACAATAGCTGGTCAAGGACAGAGCACACAATGTCTTTTCACAAGGGGCAAAGGCAATCAAGAGATTTCACACATATTTGTGCTGCCTGAGAAACATCCTTAATGTGTGGGGACACAGACAAGGGTAAGAGCAAGAAAGATAAATTATCTTGCTCCTAGCTACAGTCAGCCTGTGGATAGAAGCAGATTGACACAGTTGAGTACAAGCACCACGAGCCAGAGACTGTAAATACCTGTTAGAGTGCAAGCTGAGCTGAGCAAGGAAAAATGTCTGTCTCCTTCCTCCTAACCCTTCTGCTCGTCTTTATCTGTCTCTCCGGGTAATTTTATCATCCTTCTCAGAGAGCAGAGAGGGGATGGAAAGGGTAAGTGGCATTTCTAACCCCAACGCTGGATATTAAGGGTGAGGTGTTTAAATCTGCAAGATAGATTTAAGAGTCGTCAGCCTTCGGAGACAAGCTCTTAGATTAGCAGCTCTAAAAACTCTTCAGGAATTACAGCTAAAGCAACCCAGACAAAGCCTCCCAGTAATCCCATTTTTGCACATTTGCAAAAATGGATTGAGGAGGCTGAGAAACATTCAGCCCTCAGAAACCCCATAGCTTMAGTGGCTACTGCTGCAGACTTTGGCAAATTACACTGCCAGGTGTGRATTCTACAGAAGATTTAGGCCTGAGAAGAAAAACACGGGAAAATGATGAAAATTTCTTTGAAATATTCCTATTTGCCCTCCTCCTAAGTCCTTCTGTTTCTGCATATGTTGTGAAACTGCTTCTGCTGGGTGACGGCTGAGGCTTGTACAGAGAATGCGACACACTGGGACAACATCTCACTGGATTCATGTCTGGCACTGCACCATCACTCCTGAGCAGATTGGGATAGCAGGGATTGACCAGATACAGCCAAGAAAATAATGGACAACCTCTAGATTTCCTGGGGCCCTTAGCACTCGAGTGCAACAAAGCCTGCATTTTGGCCTGCCTCAGCCCAAAGCTCACTGTGCTGCTTTCACAGGATGGTCCCAGCAGATCACCCCTGTATGGAGCACACAGAGCTTTGGGATTGCCTCGTGAAAACCCAGAACTACSAAAAGGTCACTAAGAAGCTGATAGTGCTGTTGTGCACTGGCTTTCCTCATCATTCAAACTGGAGAATGGGATTCTCTTTTACTCCATTCCAAAGGGTGYGTGCAGGTTTCCCTCCATGGAAGCTCAAGGGGCAGAGAGCGGCTGAGTGTCTAAACCTTGTCCTGTCATTTACAGGGCACAAGTAGGGCCTGGCACCCTAGAAATATTTCCATTACTTTATAGGTTAACTGGAGGTATGCTCAGCTATGGCTATGCCTAACTCMATGAGGGCTGCATCTGGGAACATCCCAGAGAATCCTTCAGCAGAGCCCRTGCTCCACAAGCAGATGTGGGCCACAGCTCACTGCAAACGTGTGTAATGAACAGGAAAAGTGGGAGTCTTGCTGGTCACTTTGCCTGCTGACATTCCTGCACTGGAAAARACGTGGGAGAAAGCTCTTTGTACTGAGGAACTGATATCCTGAATTCCAGGAGCAGCACGGTGATCATCTGGACACACGGCCATATGGCAGGTCRTGTGTGCCAGGAGGAGCTCCCAGGAGAGGAGTTTCCACCTTCAGAAAATGACTGCTAATCACTGTCCTCCAGATTGCAACAGGCGAGACACAGAGCACCCCATCAGACTCACAGAGAGGTTTATAAAAGAACTAACATGTCATGTATGTAGGAAATTCAGTGCAATATTGAAATATGAATAAAATAGAATACATTGGAATAATATTATCAGTGTGTCTTGAAATGCAGCAGCAATACAGTTTGATAGTCTCTAATTGAATATTCTTGTTTTGTTTCACTTCAATGTCTGAATTTTGTTTTCTTGCTTTGATTTGGAACTCATTTCAAGTACAAAGAATTTACCACAAAATAGGGAAAAAAAAGTTGCTCATCGGTCAAAGGCAAACACTTTGCATTTAACATGGAAACACAGCTRCTCACAACAGTGTAAATCCCTGATCAAAAGATAAATTCCTCTTTTTTTAAATCAAATATTAGTGATTACTGTAAGGATCACTGCAAACATCAGCTCCATGAGCTCTGGAGGAGCCTACTGAACTCAGGATCTAAGCAGACATGCTAATAACTCTAAATTAGACTAGAGTTTACTGAATATTAAGATTGCTGAATATTAAATAGGAAACTTGCAAATTCCAACACAGCTGATCATCCTCTAGATGAGCCAGTGAATAAAATCATCCCTGAAGTGCTCAAATTCATGTACTGTTGAATCGAATTTTTCATCTCTGATTGAAGAGCAGAATGACTCTGTGTTTTCTTAGTTTTTATCTCCATGGAGAACTAAAGACAGCTACTGTCATCTTGTATGCCAGGTCTGTCACTCTTGGGACATCTTGCAGTGGGAGCCTAAGAGTATTCAATTTTTAAGTAAAGTCTTCTCAAATGCAAGATACAAGCTGTGAAAAAAAAAAAAATCTTACCAAAAGAGGAAATAAGAAATTAATTGCTCAAGTTGCAAGTCAGAGGAAAAGGCACCTTTCTCTGCTGTTTAATTTTCCGAGAGAAGGAAAACAGAAGAAAAATCACAATGAAATGCAACATTTCATCATTAAAACCACAATTAAATCAAAACATCAGAAATAATGTCTGCTTAAAACTCAAGGCACAGGAGTGAGTGCCTTGGAGGCAGCTCTCACTGCCTSCCAGAACCCATATGTTTGCTTAGGTACCAGGTTGAGAGCTGCTTAAGAAAAGCTGACACAATATTCAGTTGATCCATTTGTGGGCTATGGGTAAAACAGCTACAAAAACATTTTACTTGTGAAAACAGATAAGTTAATGACATTTTTTGTTAATATTTATATATCTATATATACACACTTTWCGTTATTACAGCGAAGAGTGACCTGGAGTCGCCCATAAATAAGGTAAAAAGGAAGCTGTGCTCTACCTGAAAACTCCTCATCCCACCTTTCCTCTTCTGTTTTCCACCTTGTTTTGTTCAAACATTCACCTTGAGGCTTTGAGTGAACAACTGCATCAACGTGGGTCTGACTGCCCAACACCAGGATCCCTCAGGAATTTCTCCAGTCCCCAGGGATGTGGCTCAGCCCAGCTGGAGAAAGATCCTCAGACACCTTTTGTTTGGGTGATGTCCCAAAATACCTGTGCATTACCCAAACCAGCTTGGTGGTACTGAGTGAGCCCATAAGCAAAAGTATTGGACCAGTGAGAAATTAATTTTTTGTGCTGGAGGAAGTGTGTCATAACCAATGCCATTTCTATTAAAAATTAATTGTCTCAAGCAGCATATGACACTAAAACTTAAATTTTATGCTCAATCTTTTAAGGTGCTGAACTGCATGGCTTTAATCCCCAGAGGYATTAGTGCAGACGCTTAAAGTTTGTACGTGTGCAGTCTTATTGATGTAAGCACTTGGTTAAAAAGGGCCAGATTACAAAGCTTCTTTGAGGATCTAGCCCCGAGCAGTGAAAAGAAACAGTTTAGGCCAGAGACATCAGAGTGGGCTAGAGCCCACATGTGTTATTTGCATTTGGAATGAAAGCATTTTAAGAATTTAATCACTTTTGAAAAGCATTGTGCAGAGACGGATCCCCAGTCATTTTGAGGAACTAAGTCCTCTTAAATTCTAATTCTTACCCTTCTGCTTATGCACAAAATAGCTTTAAAGAATATCTTGGCGTGCCTCAGCTTTTSCATCCCCACAATACATACCTCAAAGGGCCATTGTGCCTGTCATTAAATAGTGCTGGTAAAGCACTCTGAATGTCTGCACTGGTATATAYATTACACAAGAAATTATTACTGTAGCATTAGTACCATATGAAGTTTGATATAAATCCATGAACTATACCATTGGTTACAATTCTTTATGCACTATCTCCAGCATAAAGATATTAAGTGAAAGAAGTAGTTGACTACTTTAGAACATGGTTCTCTAAAACCTTTATTCTTACAGCTATATTATATTCAAATGTCAGARTATATCCAAACCCCTATTTTTATTTTAAGCTTGGCTGATTTATTGATGGCTGTGCTTAATTTTTAAAACATTTTCTCCTTTAGAAATTAGTCTTCTGTCAACCTCTCTAATGTACACAATCTGGAGCCACAGCATTCATCTTAAGCAGCTTAGCATTAATGTTTAATTCTGCAGTCCTTACCCTGGCTGTGCAGAACAGTTTGATAGTTTATGTCTTTTGCAATCAGTAGTTAGCATATATTGCTGTATTTTCCACTGTACTGATAGTAAGTTGCTGTTCTCTCACACTCTGTTTTTCCTGGGTTTTCCCCTTTAATTTCTACCTGGTTTAAGATACTTGATTTTTCATTAATAAGTAATTTTTTAGAGATAACAACTGAAAAGCTGAAGGACACGGGATCTCTGACCCCTCACTGAATGCTGGAGTTCTTGAGATGTTTTCGAATCAGATGGTCTGGGCACCTGTGGGCATGACTTGCTTATTTGCTGCTGTGGGTCATGGAATGGTTTGGGTTAGGAGGGACCTTAAAACCAGTTCCAAACTTTGCCATGGGCAGGAACACCTTGCACCAGACCAGGTTGCTCCAGACCTCATCCAATCTGGCCTTGGGGTGTCCCTTGGGCACCAAGGGCTTTAGGCCCCCAGCCCTCAGTGTTGTGAATAGAATCACAGAATAGCTCCTGTCCCACAGAGCAGACCTTCACCCAAGGATTGTCCTTGTTCCAGTCAGCAGAAACAATGCATTAAGCCTCTCTCACACTTCATGTAGGACAGAATACACCATGGGGTGCCTTATGCACTGATACATAGACCCCAGGGGAATTTAGGCTGGCTTAAGAACACTGCTTTTCTTCATTTCTCATATTTCTGCCTACAGCTGCACCTACACCTACRCTTCTTACACACCCCAGGCTTTGCTATCTGCTAGGATCCACACTCAAGCAGGCCACTTTTCACACGAGGGATTCAAGGCTGCTACTCTGAAGCACTTGGAGATTGGGTAGGTGAGTGTGTGCTTAACATTAGTCCGTGCTTATCTTCTATTAAACTTAATAGGACTCAGTACTTGTTTAATGTTAATTATGCCCTTACGTGGTTTTATGGATTGGGACCTGGATTACTTATTTGATTACAATTAGGCCTGTGATTGCATGTTCACTGAGCTGAGACCATTCAGCAGTGAGCCTGARTGCTTGTCTTCTCCCCCCTGCCCTCCGTTGGAGTACAGAAGTCGCTCCACTGGCAGTGCTGAGAGGCTTCTCTTAGCCTCATGGTCATAATGGATTAAAAAATAAAAATACCATTACTCTTTTTCTCAGTGCCTTGTGATAGTGAACAGATAGAGCTGTCTCYATGAAAGGGTGAGCAAATCATCTCCAAAACACAAACCTTTTACATCTTTGCTACATGAATATACACATGCATTACTCCTGTCCAGAGAAACTGTAAACAAGATGAACTCTTCTAACCTCAGTCAAAACTGTCAAACAGAAAACCAGAGAGGAAATGCTCTGGTGAAAAGGAAGGGGTAGAGCAACCTTTAGCAGAGCCACAAAATCTCACACCTTCCACTGTGAAAAGCAAAAACTCAAGAGGAGAAATTCCCATCCTGCTAAACACTAACAGGCTTAGAGCTCAGTGTGACTGCAGCAATTTAACTCTTTCTTGCAGAGTCAAAACCCACCATCAGCTGGAAACAATATTAATTACAGAGGCACAAAATTCACACTTCATTTTGTGCAGGGCRATGCTTACAGAGTTTTTAAAATAGTTAATTTCCTCATGCAAACTGTCTTCTCTAGACAAACACATGAAGGAAAAAACTGATATTCTCATCATAATGGTCTTGTGGTTAAGGTAACAGATTGGGAGTCATTCCCAAGGTCTGTGTCCTTTTCGTGTCTTATCTTTGAGAGACAGATTGTGAACCAGTGATTCTCAGTGACGAGCAGCACTTGCACTAGCTGCCCCACACAAAATAATGATACAGCTCATGCAGGCACTCATCCATCACTCCAAAAAAGACATTCTCAATGTAACCTTTAGGTTGAAAGAGATGTTCAGGGAAGTCACTATCTCCTCCTGCATTTAGCACAAAGGTCTCCCTGCAGCTGGCATGTCAAAGGATCTGCAATATAAGTAAAGGCAGTCTCAACARTAGCCAGAAAACATCTTTCTAGAATATTTAAGTAAAGGCTACTGCAGGCAAAATATTAAAATATTTTCCGCCGTAAAATCATTGTCATCCACATCCCTACATCTCAATGATCTTAGAGGTCTTTTCCAACCTAAACTGTTCTATGATTTTGTTTGAGGCCTCAAGGACAAATTTAAGGCTAAAATATAAAAGAAAAGGAATAGTTAAATACTGGTTCATACACAAAAGCTTAGTTCTTTTTTATTTCCATAAATGGCAATCATTCAAACTATCAATCATCTGGAGAGGAAGAATCAGCAGGCAATCTAATTCAAGGAATTAGATTGTAATGTCTGATGTRGATCTACCAGTTAATTTAAATAATGAGTCACCTGGTAGGCAATCAAATCTAGGTCAGGACATTTAGCAGGCTGAAAATAATGAGTCTAACAGCAACAGAGCTAACAAAACAATCCAGATAATAATGACAGCACAGAATGACAGTCCTAACGTAATCAGACAGTGTGCACAAACTGTAAATAGACAGAGTAAAGAGAATGAACTCGTGTAGGGAGGCAAAACATATTCTCCAATGAAACTATTATAGAAGAATTATGTTTGGTTAAAAGGAAGCATAGTGACAATCACAGTGAGGACATGCAATATTTATGTGCTCTGACTGCCTCTACGATATCAGTGAGAGCCTTCTTTCCCAGCTTTTTAGTTTGTTTTGCTTTGTATGGAAAGCAAACACTGTAAAGTTTGGTTGTTGTTGGATTTAGGAAGTAATCCCCCCCCCATTTTCCTACTGTCCTTTTGTGACCTTTCCTTGAAATAATTTTTGGTCTTGGTTTTAGAAATTTCTTCTCAGTTCAAGAAATTAAGACTGGGGGAGAAATAAAGTAAATGTTCAAAAGCAAATGTTCAAAATGTTCAAAAGCTCCCCCTGCAGTCCCCTCAGCCCCGGTGCCCACATGGATCAGGATATTGGAGACAGAGGTACCAGGGACACGGAATTTCATACCAGCATCTTCCACAAGCCCCTCACCTAACAGATGTGCTGGAGCCCTGCACCTTGTGCTCCTCGAGCAGCCCAGGGGCTGTCACCACACACAAGCACTTGTGCTCCTGAAAAGCACGAGCAGGAGATGTGTCAGAGTGGGAAACACTAGATGTCAGCAGCCCTCCTTGCTCTCCAAAGGGTGCTGCCTGTTCTAGAAGAGTTCGTAGTTTATCCATCTGCTCCTCTCTGGATGCACAGTTCCCAAATGATGGGATTTTTGTCTCMACAGTGTCCTGACTGCATCCAGCCGCCACAAAGTGTTTTCTTGTGTGTGATTTCAGCCTTGTTCATTTGCACAAGTAGAGGGTATTCTGTTCTGTTGGTGTGTCAGGAAGTTGGGGTCTGAAAATTCTTTTTTGCACAACCCACAGTACAAAGCACATCAGTGACTCTGCCAGGGAGGTCAGACCCTCTTTGCCCAGTGCCCTGCTCCAGAAATTTAAGAATTATAGAATCATTAAGATTGGAAAAGTCCTCTAAGATCATCAACTTCCCATTAACCCAGCACTGCCAAGCCCACCTCTAAGCCACATAGTTCCTCATAATGCACCTCTTTTAAATCTCTCCAGGGATGGTGATTCCTTTAAGCAGAGCCCTGGGCAGCCTGTTCCAAAGCCTGACCTATGTTTTAGTTTGGAGGGGGTTTTGTAGCTTTTTTGGGTTCTTTTTGTACTAGGATTAGCTCTGTGTTACCAATGACACTACCAAAGTTTTTCAGACAAAATGTGGAATGGCAACAGCTTTACCTATTGAGATGAATTTTATAATCCATTACCCATATGATGCTGCAGGCAGCTGGAGCTCTGCTGGCTTGTCACTAATGCTGGGCTGTTGGGTTTATTCAGCTTAAACTAATCAGGGAGCATATAGGAGATGACTATCAAATAAATATCCTTCAACTTCAGCATCTCATTATACCTTCAAACCTGGCATCTCATTATGTCCTAAAATGAATGATGGCACTACTTACCATAACTCCAGGTAGCTAGCTAATGCTGAACAGCCAATTTTTTCCCCTTTGTGAGCTGATTATTTAGTTTATAATTACAATTTCAATTTTAAAAGCATTGTTGTGTTCCACTGACAGATTTTAAAAAGTGTAGGGCTTTGTAGCTCAGCTTTATGTTTTCCAAGCATGTCATGGACTCCTYCAAGAGAATCTGTGGGAGCTCTTGTGATTCCTTACATCATGACTTTTTTCTTTGAAAAGTCAAAARGGAATGATCAGACTTTATTGTTGCCTACACCACTGAGAATTATCTCTGCCTATGAACTGGACCTACTGTGGTGAAAAGGCAGTATCAGGTAGCTGCTTGTAAAAACTTCAACAGGTTTCAAAAATGAAAAATGGGTGAAGAGTCTAAACTGGGGTTTWTTGAAATGCAAAAATTTCATCTTCTAAAGTAATTTAGTCATTTCTTTTAGGACTTCTGAGCTCTGCTGCAGCCCAAGAGGTGAGRGGAAGAGGAGATTACAAATAAGTCCATCTTCCATATTCTGCTGTACTGTGCGTAGACTGCTCATATTATTCGAAGTCAGATGTCTGTTTTGATGTTCTTATTATTTAATTTTATGTTAATCTGGYTTATGTCTTCTCAAAGGTAACAAGAACTCCCTAACAGATCAGAGACGTGGTGTTCAACGTACAAAGAAGGTTGTAGAGTGTTTTGAGGTCCACTTCAATGAAGGGAGCTTTAGATAATGAGAAACAATAATCAAAAACTAGCCTGAAGATTTTCGAATACACAAAAAAAAAACAACCTGTACAAAGAAGATGGAAACCACAACCTTATCCCTAATAAATGAATTTAATTTATATAATTTTTTTCACCAATTTTGGAGCCTGTCACATCTGGAAACTCTTCCACAGCTGGAGAGTAGCACCTTTAAGCTGTAAATTGTAACATTTGGCTAGCAGGGCCTGCTAAAGTGCTAATCCCAGAAACAGCAATTTTCCTCTTTTTACACATACTTAACAGTTTTTTCTATGCCTGAAATAGTAATGCCATATGTAATTCTCTTTCTAGCCAAGCCTACTTAAAATGCTCGCTCAGAAGTAATAAGTGCAATATTTTTTCTAATCAGGTCCCCTTGGAATGAAATCATGGAAAAACTGTTCCTGCCAGCTCATGCTGATTACCTGTGTGTCTCATTACTCTAAACCCTATCTGACAGCCACACAGTCGTAACTGTCTTTCAACAAGAGCTACCACCGAGTCTTTTAAAATAATTTCATTTCAATTTTAGCTAGTTCTAGCTTAAACAGCACATTTAATTGCCTAATAAGCAGTTCATAAGAAGAACAYAATTTCAAAGTAAAATGTTGGACCTACCCGGTCTTTGACAGTGAGGGAAATTAGAGATGCCTTTTAAGTCCTCCAGTGCAAGTTATTCTGCAGCAGAGGAATCAGCAACCTGGAAACTCGTTAGAATACTGATAGCACTTTCTAAGTATGCACAGAATTAAAAAATAATAATAATAAAAATTACTGTAAATATTAAGCAATTACTGAACGTAGAAGGTAGAATATTTTAACTGTTGCAGAAGTAGCAGTAGGCTCCAAAGTAATAAGAATCCCAGCAGGTTTGGTTTGTCTATAGGGAAAACATCCCACACCACTGGRAACGGTGCTATTTTATTACACATGAAATATTTGAATAAATGTACTATGTACCATGTGCAGGGGCTAATTTTGTCTGATCTCCCATGAAACAAAGACAGCAGGACCCAGTCCACATGTTTTTCCTTTTAGCCCCATTATCTGTGCCTAATGAACTCCCATCTCCAAAATGCTGCATTATCTTGAGGAGTCCCAGAGATGACAGACTCGACTGTGTTGTATTAAATCCCTGAGTTCAACGGGGAAATTCCCTGAGGATTTACAGCAGGTGGACTTCAGCCAGCAGTGTTGGRATATCTCACCTCCACTGCTTTGTCCCCATGTATCCTTGGGTCTGTGCACRTGGGATGGATCCTCTTGGTTGCTTGCAAGACCCGTGTGTGGCAGGGGAAATCCAGGCTGGAAGGGAAAGCAGGCAGGGAAGAGGGCAGGAGGACCAGAGTCCTTCAACGTGGAGCTGGGACAYAACTGGGAAATCTTCTGGGGTTCATCACATCCAAGCAAAGCATGGCCACAGACCTCAAGTCCTAATTCACGAGGTGAGCAAGTCCCTCACCTTCTGGATTTTTGCCATGTTGGGTCCTCAAATAATTAAACATTAAGTTCCRAAGCCTAGGGCAGAGATAATGGCGAAAAAAGTGCCCCTTGCTTGTCCATTTTGGATGGCAGAGCTGTTGATTTTCCTAGACAATGTGTTTTCCTGCCAGTGTGAAAATTTCTATGTTTAAAAATTTCCAGCAAGTTTCTGAGGAATGAAAAGCGGCTGACTACCAACACAGGCATTTATTTGATATCCCGGAATGTTTTCTGTATATAAAAGATAAAGTAAAGCCAGTTACTACAGGAAATACCYTACAGAAAGGCAATGAAATAAATTAAGATTTGTAATGGAAACGTTTTTCTATTGAAAAAATATTCAGTTCTGGAAATTGATGCATTTTGTCACAATGTCTTGATTCTGATTAAACTGTACACATAAAAAAGAGGGAAAATAATTAAACCCCAGTGATACTCACGAGGTCAAATGCACTATCATATATCTGTTCATTGTTTTGAACTACTTTTTCTGAATTTATGAGAACATTACAAATTGGATGATCAGGAAGAAAAAAATCTCAAATTTCTATGCTTTGTTTTTGTCTGAATTAAATGGGAGACTTCTGCCCTCATTTTAAATGAAATATTGTATTATTAAGTTGCAGCAAATTTTTCATCAGATSACTTTTAAGAAAAAAAAAATCAAGAAACTCTAGCTGTAAAGAAYAAAGTGAAATTAGATTGCATAGCAATATTTAAGAAATATTAGTAAATACAAGAATTACTGCTGAAGAAAAATCGAWGTTTTTCACCCATCAGCTCAAAATAGAATTGCCTGATTTTACTCCCAGAAAATGAGGAAATTATTTTGTCTATGAACATTGAAAAACTGATAAACTAGAAGTGTAAACTATGAAGTCATAAATCAAATACAAAACAAAYTTCAGAAATGATCAAACAATAACTCATTTTCTGCTATAGATTTYTCTGTATGTCTGCCTGTGAAATATCTTTTTAACCTGCTTTTTCCCATTTTTTTGGAAGTATGGTATATTCAGCTCCTCAACAAAATTCTTATTAGTGAAAGCATTAATCATTGGYTAATTGTAATTACTTAGCCTGTGGAAAATTTGGGAATGGAATTAGACTGTGCTACAAGTCAAATAAAGTTTGCCTTTCCTATTGATTTAAACATTTTTGAGACAGATGTCCAATATGGTTTGCTTGGCTTTTTTTTTTTTTTTTTTTTTTGATGCTTGGTCAATGTGCTGAATAATAATTGAACTCACTCTCTACACAAATTTTTGTATCCCACAGAAGTTACCTTGTAATCATCAATTTTCCTAACAATAGAGGACAGCACGTATATTGCTTTTCCAATAAACTTGCACAAATGTACAAACCAAGATATTTTTGAGCTTCTGTAATTTTTGTTGTTGAGCTGAATGTTCCTGACAACATTAAAAATTATTTAAAGCATGCACTACACACTTTGATACCTTCTTTAAAGACATTTAAGCTTTTTCAGTGTCACAGTCCAATGCTCTTTTCCTTATTTATGCTTTGAAGGGCAGAGCCTCAACAGGGTTTCAGTGTTGGGATGGGACACTGCCTGCATCTGACACTGGGTTTTCTTCAGTCAATCAGGAATATGAAAGTGAGGATCAAGGGCTTAATTTTTCCATCATTGGTGTTATTGTCTTTTTTCTTTCCCTTTTTTGTTTGTTTTTTTTTTTTTAATATAAACTTTTATGTTGATGACTTCATTTATTAAGAAAATAGTCATTTTTTCACTAATTTTTTTTTTTAACTGGATGAGGATCCTTTCAGAACTAATCAACCCCATCACGGTAAAATTTTGCCAAAAAAAATATCTATTTTTTAAACTCTGAATGACAGCCCAGAGAACCTTCCCTGACAAATCATAATGTCATAAAGTAACAACATTTTTTTAATAGCAAATAAATATTTCATGCACATTTGAAGTTATTACAAATTTTTTTTCATGGTTTTCTGAACCAGCCACACATTACCACTTCCAGTGGTAGATTATTTCRCTTTCCTAAAGTCTGTTTTTCTAAACTTAAGTCTGAATAATAGCAGCCTTATTTTCTTGTCCGTTCAGATTTCAAATATAAAGCTAATAACATTTTATTATTCACACAGTTTGAACCTCTTGTGAAATACTTGCTTTTAAAAGAATGTCTGAGAATACTCCCAAATGGGAGGGGAAAAAAAAGCATATTTATTTAGAACAATTTGAGCTGTTTCATTTTAAATTCAATGCCAAAATGCTTCCGCAGTTCCCCCCATGACCTCCCCTAACATGAGTCATCAGAGATAACTATATCTATTATTATGCTGCAAAAARGTAGGAGGTTTGGCTTTTTCAAACACTTTTAGCTAACTTTTCCCCCATTTCCAGTGCAGGCTAAGGTAATAATTTATCGCTTGGCAGAAAATTACAAGACTTCCACAGTGACTCATCTGTGCTGCTTGGGTTTTACATGAAAGCAGCTGTATAGCACAAGTTTTTCCCACATTTTTAACCTGATTTATTCTTAGGTTGAAGATTTGGATGCTTTTTGGGATAACAAGTTGGGTAACAAAGTGAAGAGGTTTTGACATTACAAGTTTTAGGCTCCTCAGCTCTGAGCTGCTGTGGGAAGGGCAGACAGACAAACCTGACCAGCTTCCTGAGTTCTCCYCCATCCCAGCTTCTCCAGAAATCTCTGCTGGCCACCAGCTCCACTCCTACTCACATCCCTGACACCAAAGCACCAGCATTTGCAGCAAAACCACAGACTGCACGTTTTTCCTTCTTTGTCATCTGTCTTTTTAAATGGAGGTGATACAATAAAACCCATTAACGAGTCTGCAAAGTCCTCCTGATACCCACAGAATTCTCCAGTCCGTAAGGAAGGTCTTGGGTGCAGGTCATAGGCCAGATTTCATCAAGCCTTGCAGGTCATTGTATGGGAAGGAGGTCTCCTGTAATGAACATCWCATCAATAAATAAAAACATGTTGTCTTTCTGAGAATTCTTTCCTAGTAAGAAGCACAGTAATAATGAGTATAKTCTTACTTACAGAATTCACAGACTAAAGCCATGATTCAAAGCTAAAACTTCAGAAAAGAATGGATGCAGAGTATCCAGAAGTCAAGTCTTGGTAAATAATTATAAAGGACAATATCAGCAGAACATTGCATTGGTGTCTCTATGTTTGGTTGTGCTATAATTAATCCAGCCCAAATCCTTTTGTAAAAGAAATAAACTAGTAAGATAATTTTAATGAGTTTTAAATTGATGTTATACTTTGCATTCCCTCTAAATCTAAATATTGGTAATAATTTCTCCACCGAAACATTTTCTTCTATTATAATTTCAATAACTACAGGGTATGCAAGCCAAGATATGAGTTAGTGAAAGAAAAGAAACATTGGATGATAGATCATTAACCTTAGGCCATATTTTAATCTTCATTTCTAAAGGTTTCTCTTTCTGTACACTTTATCCATTTTGCATTTCCTGCTTGCAACAAGCAAACTCAGCAAACATTATTTATCAGAGTTCCTTTGTAGGCAAACAACAGCCTGAGTTTCCTGATGTGTTGTGGAGGACAAACCAAGGAGGCAGCTTCCACAAAAATAAATGGTTGATGCCCAAGTTAGTGATGTATTTCTTTAAATGTAGTGGAAATATCCTTAAAAGCTGCAAGGACACATAATCAAGTGTCCCAAGAGGAGACTAACTCATGCTCTGACCTTTTATACCAGTTTGGTTATAGTAGGTATTCAATTACCCAATTAAAAGAAAAAAATGAGAGAGAAGAAAATGGGTATAAATCCATAGCAATATCATCTTGAGGCCTCTGATTCCTGAACTGAGTTATACCTTATTCAGAGGCTACAATGAGGCCCTCAAAAGCAAAAATTCCAATTGCCACAATGTTTCTGAGAAGATATTCTGAATGGAATTAAACTTTTTTGATCAAYAATTCTTTTTATGAAATTACCATTTTTTTCCTGTTATATAATACCTGGGTTTTCCTGCCCACTTCTTGCTTTCTTGTCTTCATAAACCTGGAAATAAGAAATATGTCCTGGTTTGAAAGGAGGAGGAGATATCTTACATCAAAGAGTAAACAGCACATTTCTATCTCAGTAAATGAGGTCATTTTGCTATTTCTCCACTCTGCTTTATTCTTTCTTTCCCTGGATACTGAACTCTGAAACTAAATTATTCCTACTTCCTTTTCTGAAGAACTGAAAATTTTGTGTATATCATAATTTGCAACAACCACAGGGGTTTAAATTTTGTAGCCCATAGGTAAATGCAACATTTTCTTCTAGTTAAAAGAACTTTTTCTTCTTTCTCTCGCATTACAATGTGCTATTTATTTGCATTGCACATTCCATTTCTTAGCTGGGTTAAAATTGCAAAGCCCTATCAACAATTTTTAAAAATATTCATTTTTCATATGATACCCAAAGGAATATTTTCATACTAAGAACAATATTTTCAAAAATATCTACTTATTTTTTGGTTTATTTGATCACTGTATGTGCTGGCTAGATCTGTGGGGGACCTTTATTGCTCTTATTTAAAACTGGAAGTGTTCATCAGTTTTCAGATTCCAAGCTCCTTTTTTCTTGGCATCACCATTGTCAGCCTGAGTTCTCTTGTTGTGCCAGTGGTACCAYGCTCAAGTCTATAAATTCATGTGACATTGGAAATTCAAAATTTCATCAATGTCATCAATCGTGAACTGATGAATAACAAAGAGTTTTCAAGGATTTCTTATCCAACAAGAATCTGTTGCAAAAGAAACGCAAAATCATCTTTGTTGCATCCAAGACTGATGCTAGTCCACATCGAGTGAGATTCTTTACTTGARTAAGAATTACTTGTGCCACTAAAAAAAAATTGGAAGTGTGGCAGTAATATTTGTTACCATGGTACAATTACTTTCATAACTGAGAAAACATTGTTCAGTTTTATTTTCAAAAGAAATTATTGTCTTTTTTCCAAAATCCCATCATTAATCTTTGTAAAGAATGGCTGAGGACTGAATAGAATTATGATCCCCTTCTGTCAGGAAGAGAAAGATTAGAATTACAATACTCTTCTGTCAGGAAGAGAAAGATTAGATTACACTTCATATTTTATGTGAAGAAAATTGTGGCTACTTTGGCCATAAATATAGCCTCTAAGAGGAAAAAATACTGAATTTGGATTGCCAGTGCAATGCTATTATGCCRGAGTAATATAATATCCCCACAGATATGATAGGTGCTTTCAGAAAAGTCCAGCTATGTAACATGATACACTACACTGCAGATGAAACCTTCTCTTAATATATAACCTGCATAACAATTTCAGTGTAATAAACGGTGGGTGGATTTCTTGTTATTGATTTTACCATCCCAGGCAGTTGGAGGTCATCATGCATTTATACAGGAAATACTACAAATCCCAGTGGTCATAAGTTTGTTACCTCAGCCTATTTTTCTGGGGTTTTTTTTTGATATAGTTGGTACAGCAGTAAACACGGAGAATAATAATCCTTACTGCTTAGCAATTTCTTTTATTGTCCTTTGTATTATATACAATCTTTTGGTGGGAAAGCCCTTAAGAGAAACAAAATCAATAGGACACTATGAAACTGCAATAGGAGTCTACAAAAATCACTCCAAGAACCATCAGATATAATAGAAAGTGATTAAACCTCCATAGGGCTTTTCTTTCTAGGGGAAGAAAAGCTAATAATTATWAAAAAAGTAAAAAGCTTGTTTGTTGTTACTTAGTAGACTGTGTTAAATTCTAACAAGTGCTGAGGGAGGGAAGGTGCCACTGTGATTCTGAACATGAAAGCACAGGAGGAGCTCAGCCCTCAAAGGAGGACTTGCCAAAGGACCCATGGAAGACTCTGTTCCAGAGTGTCCAAATGCTTCAAAAGGGAAAATTATATTGGGAAACACTGGAATGTTGAGGAGTTTATTTCTCCAGATAGCTCGAGATCAATAAGTGTTAAATTTCCAAAGCAATTAATGAGATCCTGAGTTGCACTAGGGCTGTTCAGAGAATAAGCAGGTGAAACAGCTCCTTCATCCAGCCACCAGCGCTCCTCTATTTGTCTCCTGGAAGGAAATCCCAGAGGAAAGTGCTTTAGGTTTTTGCACAACTCTTTTTGCAAGTCTTTGGTATCAGCCTGCACACTCTATCACAGTTTGAGAGCTTTATCTCTGCAGGGTTCCTTCCTGATATGGCCCATGCTGATGAGCTGATGACTCACACAAGATTTAACACCATGAGCACCACAAAGTTATTCTCATTTAATTTCTATTCAATGATATTCTTAAAACCTTTCAAGAAGTTTGAGAGGTGATGATAGCATAGGTCCTGATCCAAACTTACCTACAGTCAGTAAGAACTTAGACTTTGACTTATTTAATCCTGATTGAGCTAGATAATAAAGCCAGTGCTGAATTTTAAGTGTGCAAATAGTTCTATATTATGCATACAAATCCCTTTCCAGATTAGGCTAAATGTTAATCAGTAGAACACCAATAGAACTCCCCCAATCAGCTTCCTTTTCACAACTAAGAAATTCACAATGGGGACACTCAGAACGACTACTTCAAAATTATATTCAAAGGTAAGTGAAAGCTTCAATGATCTGCTGGGCTGGGCACTGGAATATTCTCYGTCAATTTTTGTACTTCTGAAACCTGTGACCACAGGCTCTTCCTCACTTGTGGTATCTCATGGAGGTGTTTTGAATCACTGTTTTTCCTGTACAGCCTTCTTGGGCTCTAGCTTTGGATAGCTAAATTATCTCAGTTAAATGCCCAAAGAATATGAAATACATGGTGAACTGTGTGGTGAAGAAATGATTTGTCAAACCCCACGCTCTTCCACATCACTGCAAATTTATTGAACTGGATGGAATTAAATCCAATGTGCTCTATGTATTTGAATCTGCATTAATACGCAAATAATTTTTGAATCTGTACAGTGACAGTGGAAACTATTTTTTGGCAATGTAAATATATTTACCTAAATATCTAAACCAACCTGGACCAARGGCTGAAGTAACTCATAGCAGTTGCAACACCAAGAACATGAATGTTTTATTTTCCTTCACATCCCAGCCACAGGAGCACCACTCAGCCCATATATTCATCAGAGTGTTTTAGTGTACCTTTTAAATTGTCATCMTTCTCTCTGCTCCATTAATAGAACTATCTGCATGAAAGAAAGAACAAATTGTCTTCTAACTGGTCTATTACAAGGTACATTAATGAAGATAGGGGAACTTTATTAGTGCTTTAATGGTGTACCTGTTCACTTCACGTCTTCTTGGGTGTTATTGTTGTAAGGGGCTTCTTGACAGGCATCAAAGTGCTGCCAGGTACAACAAACAATGCATTAGAAAGYGACTTTTATACTTGTACAGCTCTTTTTCCTTGTAAAACAAGTATTTTCCAAGCAACATTTACCACCAGTCGTTCAGTAGCCGCTGATATTTGGCCATCTTAAATGTAGTTGCCAAGCCAGGCGCTTCAAGTTTCACATCCTTGTAAAGTGACTTTTTTTTTTTTTTAACAAAAAACAATTGTAAAATAAATTCCAAGGAGCAGAGCATTAGCTTAATGTTTTATCACATTAACTAAACTATATCCTGTAAAAAAACTGCACTATAAAACACTGCATTAAAGTTAATGCAAGACTGAATATTATACATGGGCATATCCACTGCAATTTAGATCCTCACTAGGACTAAGCTTCCATGGATACCCTTGAGAAATTGGCTTGACTAAACATAGGGAAATTAAACCTTGTATTAAGGAGGAAAATGACCTTCCAGCACATAGGTCATACATAAGATTTTTGTAATTTTTTTTTAAGGATGACCATCATCATTGAATATTGGAAACGAAAAGACAAATTAAAATTCTTTGTTCCCTTGTTACAGTTGTTATCCACAGATTGGCAAAGGGTAAGGGCCACCATGGGATGGGCTGGGTATAAAAGTCATGTACAGAATACAAAAATTCATTAATTTCATACTGATTTCTCACGCTGTCCTAAAGCATCATCATGGTGTCTTTTGTTAAAAAAATTTCAGCCATTTCCTGACAAGATCAGCAAATTGTTTGTGCTTCAATAAACTATTACAGAGCAGGCAAATATTCTAAACCCACAGTATTTACTTTGCAAACATAAAGATAAATTTGTTGTTGCTCCTATGACTCAGTTCTGTAAATTTATTGCTATAAATGTATATCTAAATTATACATATAAATATATGCTATATATTGGATACAGTTGCCATCCTTTCACAAACAATCCAAAATAATGGGAATTAAAGTCAAAATCTGAAAATAAAGTGTTACTAAAGAGGAATATTTTAAGGAGATGAGAGAGAGAGAAGTACCAATATGATATTCACATTTCATATTTGTGAAATTTATATGATTAAATACAACAATGACTTTTCAATGACTAAAATTCCCTTTTTCACTGCCAAAGTAAGCTGAATAATTTTGGGGGTTTGTTTTTTTGTTGGGAGAGTGCATGCTTGGTTTTTGTTTGTTTGTTTATTTGCTTGGGGGTTTTTATCATAATTCACCACATTGAATTCTAAATGCTTTGTCCTTGTCTTCCTTTCTGGAAGAAACACAGAAAGGCCCTTCTACTGAAAAGCAAGGTAAAAAAACCTTTTGAGAAGTTTTGTCTTGCGCTTATTTCTCTGTTTTAAAATGGATGATTGTGAGTGGGGAACTGGAATATCTGGAATCCCCTTGTACCAGTGGGCTCTACCAGTGACCAGGACCTACCAGTGAGGGTGTGATAAACATTTACAAGTGTACATGGAACAGATATCTTTGACATGACCTAATTTCCCTCCATATTCACAATTTGTTCATAAACATTTACCAACTCGTGTGGCTTTTTAACAAAGTAGTTTGTCAGAAAGGTTTGAAGAAAGCTTAATCTGGTAAAAGGCTTTAAACATCTCAGAAATACAATGAGGTTGAAGTTAGCATTAATGTTTATATGCATGAAAATCATTATTGTCTGAGCATTTTATACTGCTTTTTCTTCCAAGTTGATAACATAGGCTGACGTACCATGATACATTTTTTATTAAGTGTTTGATTATTCAGTTTGATTTCCTGGAGGCTTTATGTCTAATTTACAGAGGAGGGAGGGGATCAGCTTCAACTTTGTGCAGAAAAGTGGAAATAACACATCTTATGGAGACCTGTTATAGTATGACATGGTTATATGGGGCCAACCTTCATGAGGCTGTAGACATAATCTCAGCTCCTGAAAAGTGGCAGAGCATATCAGATTGCGAGGAATATATAAAAATGAATGCAAACTTTATGCAAAATCCTCAAAATTTAAGAAGCAGGGAAGAAGACACACTGCCATCAGATTTAACTCCAATTTTGATGTTGACTTTGCAACATCTATATTGCAAAGACTAGAATATCTCCTGGCTGCAATTATGTAATTTTCATTCCAGAGTTCAGCACTGTTGTAGTGACATTTTCCAGTCTAGACAGGGGACTTTTAACCACTCCAGTTTTACAACAGGTGAAAGTGACCCAAACTAACTCTTCTCAGATGGTAAACTATTTTTTTTAATCTACCTTCTCAAGGTTTATCAGAGATAATTTCATTTAAATGCTGGATCACATCTTTGCACTCCACTASAATGTACACCATGATAGGTTGAATATAATTCACAACTTGCTTAATATCATATAAATATTTATATGCAAAAAATATTAGGATGGAGTGCATGGCTACCAGTGAAATATTCCTGCAGAAGTAATGAGAAAGATCTTTTGCAAGAAAACAGCAGTATCAAACCTTTGAGTCCTTTGACTAAATCTTGACTAATTGTCAGAATCATGATATTCACTATCAGAAATGCAGCGAAATCTTCCACTCAGTTTATTTTGTATCATTCACAGCTTGGGTAAAACCCAGCTTACCAACTTTGTGTTTGAGCACATGCACTGGAGGAGATTCAGGTACCTGCAGTGTAATTTATCCTTTTCATTATTATTTTTTATATCATATATTCTTGTTTTATAGGTATATTTCTGTTGCTGTTAGAGGTGATTAGAGTGCCAGAGTGAAATGTACATTTCAAGTATATCATTAAGAAAAAATTAATGTGATGCAAAAGCAAGCATCATGTACTGTGGTAGAAAGYCTTTATGGGATTTTGAGTTGGAAAAGCTTGTGTGGAAAGTGGCCAAAAATGGAGGCAAATTACATCACCATAGATTTATCTCTGTGCTTAGTTCAATGTTTTGTAGTCCTGATACAAATACACAGTTTATTTTAAACCACAAAGCACAGCAAACATGATCAGACAGAAAGACTCAACCAATTTCTTTCAGTTATTAGGCCTCTGGCATTCATAAATCACCAGAAAGGCTGACCAGATATTCTGAAGSCCATCCAATTTATCAGAGCATCAATAGGTTACAATTTCTAAACTTGCTCGTTCATTCTGATCATCATAATAATTTGAAATGCCAAAATAAATCACAGAATACCAGGTTGGAAGAGACCTCACGGATCATCTGGCGCGAATTTTCTTGCCAAAGATACGTCCTAGGCATGGCCCAGCATCCTGTCCAGACAACTCCTAAAAGTGTCCAGCATTGGTGAAACCAGCACTTCCCTTTGGAGACTTTTCCAATGTTTATATTGATTTCACCAGGACAGTATTTCTTGCCATTTAGAAGCATTGTTTAATGTTTAATTTCTTTTCCCCTCGGGTTAGGGCGCCAGCCCAGAAAGCCGTCTGTGCGTGGTGTTAAATGTGTACTCATTTTACTCTGGGTTTAAGCATTTAAATACTGCACTTAAATGCCTTCTGCCTCAACATCAGCAATTTTTAGAGAATTGATTGTAGCTGGCTCTGCTTTCACCTGCAGTTTCTGACCCAAACCACCTGTTCCAGCCACATCCACCCTCACCGGGGTCGTGTTCCCCCTTGCACTGTGAAAATGTGTTCAGCTCATCAAAAATGCATTTCATTACCTTCAGCATCTTCCAATTACAGGCTGAGTTTGAGATGCCCTTGTAAAACCAAAGTTATATTTTGCGGAACAGAAAAATATTTGGGAAAAAGTCCTAAATGTGATGTCAATCTGGCAAAACTTGTTGCTTTCATGGAATCTGCTGGTTTTTTGTGTTTCACAAAAAGAGCAAAGCCCCTTCCCAGAGTTTAATGTGTGGCACGTGCCTCCAGCTATGCAGCTGAATAAAGGGTGCTCCAAATGTTGTTTTGTCCTAATTATACAGCTGTTTAGAGGATATATAACATTTATAGAGATGTGCCTTGTCAAAAGTTAGAAGTGGTGCCTCTTGGCAGGCTGGCACACTCAGATGTCATGGCAACCTACACTCCTCTAAACTCTGACAGAAACAGCAGAGGAAAAGGGTAAACAGCAGAGGAAAGAGGTAAAYTTTGCTGTTCACCAGAGAGTAAAGTTCATTTAAATAATATTCCTGATTCTCACTGCTGCCCGTTCTCCTTTCTGAGCTCCACATTTTTTTAATTTTTTTTTTTTTATTTTTGCACCATTCCTCTGGGATTCACAAAGCTAAATGCTTTTCATAAGATTCCTCAGAGAATTTCTTCATCTCAAGTGCTAAGGAAGAGGTCTGTCCCATGAGTTTGTCAYTGAATTGGTGATGGGCCTAATTTTGATGCACCCCTTTCTCTGCTTCCCCTGACTGAGCTCTTGCATCAACAAAGTCACCACAACAAAGTCTCTTCGCATTAAAGACTCTTCCAAGTGTTTTTTCCACAGCTGAGTATTACTCCTGTCATTAAAATGTTATGGATGAATGTTCCACATGCATCCAGTAGCGTTTCTAAGAGCCCTATTGCCTCCCATTATTAATTAAAAGATTGRAGGAAGACTGACTAAGTCTTTGAAGTAGGAACTATAAGAAACCATGTCTAAAAGGGTTTAAAATTGTTGTAGCAATTATAAAATATAGATACATTTTATATATTGTATAAAAAACATATAAACATAAAAAKAATTGAAGAAATTCTTTGTTTTTTAGGGTGACGAGGCAGAAGGTGCCCAGAGCAGCTGCGGCKGTCCCTGGATCCCTGGAAATGTCCAAGGCCAGCCTGGACARAGCTTGGAGCAATCTGGGATAGTGGAAGGTGTCCCTGATCACAGTAGGGGGTRGAATGGGATGATTTTTAGTGTCTTTTCCAACCCAAAATRTTCTATGATCTTATGTAAAGTTAACTAATATAAACTATTATAACCACTATCAATACTATAATATTTATAAATTATAAAAATTAWATAAATTCTAAATTATTRGTATATTATATATAGAAATTATCTATATACAAAGTATGTGTTTAAATTTATAGCACAGTACCACCCAGGGCTATCAGCCAAGAACCTGATTTCCACAGTGTTAGGCATATATTAACACAAAATTAAAGCATAATTTTCCTGTGCAGAACTTTCAAAGTGGCTGGAAAAAAAATGGTTGGAGTATCTTTAAACAGTAATTAAGCGTTTTTCTGTGTAATAATCCAATGCAAGAAGTGTGATCATGGAGAAAACACCAAGAAATGAGAGTGAGCATAAGAGTGAAAAACCACTTTGGCCGTCCAGGTACCAATTCCTCTCTAAACAGTGGCCCATGAAATCAGGGAGAGTTTGAAAGACAGTGCCACTTACTGAGTAAAGAGACAGTCCAAACACCTTAATCTCAGAGGATTACAACCACTACAAATGGAAACAAACTTTCCAGCTCCTTTCCAAATTAAACAATTAACTCTAATATTCACACCCTTGGAGACATTTCAGTTGAGCTAGCATGTCTAATTTATAATCGATGATTAACAGAAGATGCAACTAATTTGTCTTTGTTATTTGATTTTTCCCCAGTCAAATTTACTCAGTAAAATGGATTGAAACAATGTTTTAAAGGCTGGTAAGCATTGAATTAGAAATCTGGTATATGGCTTCATTGTAGAAGACCAGCATTAAATAGATGTATTACAGGACACTATCTCTTGCCTTGAGTAGTTTTAACAAATTAATTTTGACCTGTGAGCTTAATAAAGTCTGTTAAGTAGGCCCAACCTCTCCATTAAGTTAAACAGAGACTGAATATTTAATTATTTTAATTGTCTGATAGATTTGAAATTCAGAAAGTAACARCCCTGCAAATCTTAAAAAATACGGTTTCAACCCTGTGTGTAATTAAGCATTACTATTGTGATTTTACTGYAGTCAAGAGGTCACAAAGTCAAGCCCAGTCACCCCTGATGGAATGAGAATTGCACATTAGATCAMGAAAAATAATTTTCCAGAGGTTAAAGTACCAGTTCAAGGAAACTAAGATACATTTGCAGGAATACTGAGAATAGTAGGCAGCAGAAGAGCTAACAAAGATGGGCAGCCTTAATAATGGCAAAATACACCTTGCTGGAGTGGGTTGTGGTCGTTCTTATGGTAAAGGACATGAAACTCTAGTGTTTATGTATGAAGAACTATCACTTTCACAGTCATCTTCTACAATAATCATAGAGGTGTAAACACTTAAAAGATGAGGGAGCTGTCCCAGAACCCACTGCTAGATTGTGGTGTTTGTGAGGTAAGAGATGGGAATCTGCCTCCAAGTTCTCAGAAGGCTGATTTATTATTTTATGTGCTTATATTATATTAAAARAATGCTATACTAAAACTATACTAAWGAGAAAGCATACATCAGAAAGCTGAACAAGAACGATAAAGAAAAACCCGTGACTCCTCAGAGCCTCAACACAGCTGGATCATGATTGGTCATTGAATTAAAACAATTCACATGCTGGATAAACAATCTCCAAATCACATTCCAAAGCAGCAAAACAGGGAGACGCTGAAGCTTCCCAGCTTCCCAAGAGAAAATCCTGGGCAAAGAGGATTTTTCAGAAAATATMATGGTGACACTAGATCCAGCATGGCTCAGTGTACCCACTCAGTTCTCCCAGCTCCCAGTCAGCTCCCTGTTCTTTTTTGGGGGGATTAACAGGCTTTTGGCACAAATTTACCCTAATACACACCAGCAAATCTCACATGCACAGAAATCATTGCTTGCACTCAGCTTAAGCGGGCAGTGCCATTGACAGGACCGTGTCCTGCATCCCACCCCCAGCCTTGGGCATCTGATTGATGGCACTCGTCCCCAAAGATCTGCTGAACAGCAGAATTCCTGCTTTCTCCCAAAGCAGTGGGTGCAGGGAACGAGGAAACATCAGGAGCAGAGGTAAAGCTGCAACAAAACCTGCAGAAAGAAGTGTCTGGTTATCCAGTTCCAGCTCAAACATAAAGATTTGGAGCAATCTGATTTCTGAGCAGCACCACTGAAGTCAATAGTAAATGAGACTGTGACATTTCCTAGAAAGTTCTTTAAAAAAAAAAAAAAAAGGAAGGCTTAACAAGGATCATGAATGAACAGAAAAGCGACCTACATCACAGCCTGATATTTTCCTGCAATATTTTTTCCCAAATTATTTGAACTGAAATCATCTACAGTTTATGGGCATGCAATGGAACAGGCCTCTTAGATAAATATATCCTGAATTTGCTCTCTTTTAATTTTACATAATAATCCAATAAGAACACAAGCTGACTCAACTGCAGTTATTAGGTCTAATCTCTTCAAGTAATTATTTTACTAAGAAAAAAGTAGAAGTATTTCTGAAAGTGCTCTCTCCAGAGGATGGTTCTACACTGGACATCAGACAGAAACTAATCAGCCACAGTAAAATAAGGATGAAAAAAAGCAGCTACAGTCACTATGCTGAGAAGTCATCCCTGTTAAAATCAATAATGTGATTAATGTTAAAACACAGGAGATCAAAATCCATCATGCAATATTTTTCCTGTCTGTGCTGTTATTTTTATAGCTGAATTTTGCTATGCTGAACGGCTTCACATCTGAATAATTGCTGGAAAGGAGCTCCTACCCTTTCTGGAGAAACAAAGGGAGACTAAGGTTTGTACTTGCACAGGAAGAAAGAGGATGAGAAGGGAAAAGTAAGTGAAAGCAAATCTGTGTTATTTATATGAACTGCAGWGCACGAACCAAACCACACAACCTGGCAGGCAATTCCTGCTGAAATTGCTGCAAAATCTTTCAAGGTTTCCTGAGATGAAGTTCCTCAATTTCTGCTGCAGACACCTCCGCTCTGGTGACCCTGGACCTCCCTGCTGAAGGACTGGTGGTCACAGCATTTCTCCCCYTTGCCTTGTGCTGTTCTGTTCTGAATTCATTTTCCACTGCAACAAGAGCCATGTCCTCAACTGCCATYCCCTGAAAAGCAAACACTGCAAAGCAAGCATGATGCATTGACAGATAATTCTAAAAGACAGGATCAAGTTCATATAATTAAAAAGTATCTGTTCAGAATATTTCAGGCTTTCAGTTTCTCTCTTTTTTTTTAATATAAAGTCTTCGATTGCTGCAATAAGAATGACCTTGATACATAATAAATATATTGGTTGTCCGATAGCTTAACATGAAGTTGCTATGTGAGGTAGAAAAATTGGTTTTTCTTAGATGCTTAAATTAAAATCAAAAGTGTTGCATCTACTAGTAGAAGTTGTTCCTGCCCATGGCAGGGAATTGGAACTAGATGATTTCTACAATCTCATCCAACCCAAACCATTCTATGGTTCTATGATCTGAAAATTTTGATTGGTGACACAGCAACATTCACTGTATGGAAACATGAYTTAACATATTGTGAAAGAGCACAAATAACCTTTTCTACCCTAAAATCTACAGAAAATAGTCATTAATTCCAGATTATCCCCATCCCCASCCACCTACAGTGCCTGTGATATTTCACAGCACCTTGATGGGAGCAACTTCATAAAGAGGGAAAACCACCCCTGGATCACCTCAGTTACAGAGCGCAAACTTCTGAGTCCCATACAGGGAAAGCAGTCACTCTAAAGGAACTAACCAGGAGTAACCTCCCTTAGCTATGAAAAAAATACAACAGAGTTCTCTTCTACCTAAAAACTATGCACAAGAAAAGAAGAAAAACAATTCATTCTCCTATTCCTGCTTGGTTGGACTCCCTGTTTATAAACAGACTGCAGAGACATGACGGTCTAATGTTCCGTGCCCTCAGTTTTGTCCTTCTTCCACAAAAATAGCCCATAATATTATTGTTTTCTAAACAATTGAGGTGATTTTCATTTGCCCTAAAACTGACATGGGCTGAACATGTTTTTAAATCCCTTTTGTTCTCACTACACTTACATATAAAAACTGCCGAAGCGTTGTCAGCGGATATTTTACAAATTTGCTAAAGACTATTATTTAACCATGCTAATTATAACAATAAATGATTTAGCACTAATTATGAAGTCATATAGTAGAGAAGTACACATATTTTATACACCTAGCAGATTTTATTAGTCAGCTATATTGGGCTCTGGTTTTCATCATCTTGCACAGGTTTATGCATCAAAGATTTCAGTTTGACACTTRCTTTATTCCTTTCCATTTTATAATATTATTGATGTATTATTAAACGGTGGAAGATTTTGAACACATATGTTGATAAACAGAAAAGGAGCTTTGTTTTCCATAGGAACATTGCTTTTTATCTTTTCTTCATTGAATTGTCAAGACTGCATACTTAATCACAGCTGGATGTTGGGCCTCATCTTGAACACCATAAAGTCAACGAGAGTTTTGCAACTGATTTTTATTGGAATGGGACCAAGCACTGTATTGGTAATGTGCAACTTATAAATGCCATTTGCACACATATCAATTTTATTAACTCCCTTAGTATGGAATTTTCAGAATGTAATAGTTTGGCAGGCATTACTTTAGATTTATAGTGCTCCAGGATGACACTATTAAGCCACATTCACACCTCTGAAAATTGCTATAGCAACGGACTAGGACCAGTTCTTCCTCCACACTGGTGGGTGAGAATTATCTCAACAACTGAGGCTCCTGCTGCTGCCTTTTGGGGGGCGTTGCTCCAGGAAAAGGTGCCTATGTGAGATGTATCCACCAACAAAGCACGCACAAATAAATATAGATGCAAGCAGCACGAGCAGATGGTCACAAACTGGTAGAGCAGTGATGATATGGRAAGGCATGGAATGTGTAGGACTGCCTAAGCAAACTGCTTGAGTGGATTTCTCTTTGGGAAGAGATGCCTTCTGAATAGGGGCAATAGGAACAGGCTGCCCAGAGGAGAAGGGATATCACCATTCCTGGAAGTGTTCAAAAGACAGAAGTGGCACTTGGGGACAAGGTTTAGTGTGAACCTGGTGCTGGGTCAATGACTGGACTCTGATTTTAGAGGTCTTTTCTGACATCAATGATTCTGATTCTAATCTATGAATCTTTCATCTTCCACTGACCTGATAAAAACAAGACTAAACCTGGGAAGCAGGTTTGAGCACTCCTTAAAATATCAATAATTCCTATTAAAGAGAGAGGAGGTGACAGACCAGTCTGGCTCTCAGTGCTGCCTCCAAAACTCTGCACAAGCCACATCTGACCTTGTCAGAGCCCTTCTGCCATGGCAGGGGAAATATCCACCCCTCATCCCTGAGAGGTTCTGAGAGTGAAACAGAAGGGCTGGACAGACAAGGGAAGGTGAAGTCAAGCTTCACTTGAAGTCAGGGGCACTGCTGGAGAGAAACCTCAGGCCTGAAACTTCCACTCACCTTCAYGGAGGAGCAGGGAGAGACTGACCTGAGTCACTGCTTTCTGTGGGAGAGGAAATGAGGATTCTCCCTTTGTCTGAGAGAACAGATCACTAAGGAAAATCTGGAAGAATGACAGTCTCCTGTTGCTATTTCCTACACTTAGAGGTTTGCCTTTATCCTGGCCATGAAACCATCTTAAAACACCAAATATTAAAGGAGCACAATTTTTATAAGATTACTTTTAACTATTTCTTCATGCCTTTAACTAATCTTTACATTTCTATTTTCCATGGTTAAAAAAAAAATGTATCTCTGAATCCAATGGCCTTCACTTATTGTACTTGTAAGTGGAATTTCAGAATTACAGGTTCATTTCCTCTGTGACTGTAACACATGGTAGAGCCTGAGTCACTTTTTGGCAATGCTGTCCTTCCTGACTAATGCTGAATCATGCTGGCAATGTTATTTCATAATTTTCCAGCAGAAAAGCTACAGGCAACACTTTCTCCAAACTATGACTKAAGATCAATTTGTCTACAAAACAAAAATTAAACTCATTCTATACTTCTGAGTTTTAGATGTTCTCTAGAGTTACCTAATTCTGAATTACCTCCTAAAGCATTTCTGAGCAATTGCTTTTTGGTAAGATTATAGAGGTACAGCAGATAAGCTTTTGAAATAAAGATATTTAAGAGACAGAGTAGTGTTCTCAGTGGCTGGAGATGTGCAACCAACACAAAAATTTCTTTCCTTTTTGTTCTTTGAGAGATAGTAAAAATGCTTCCCTCTTCCAGAAAAGGTTAGAGGGCAAAATCTGATAGCTTCAAAAGGGTGGCCTGTCTTCCCTGTTTTCTAACCACTGAGAAGCAGATTCTGTCTCTTTCTGCAGTAATTTCAATTAGATAACAATCCCAAGAGATTCCAAACCCAGAGAGAGAAAACTCTTGTCCTCCCAGCATACCAAGACAAATGCTGACAGGGGCATAAATTCCATTGCCTTAAATCAGCTGTGCTGGGTCTGGCCCAAAGCTCTTATGATTCATTGTGCTTAAAGGTTTAATATAAAATGTCAAACCATTGCCATGGCCACTGCCATCAGCTATGTCACCATCCTGGCTCCAGTGTGTTCCCTGGCTTGTCACTGCAGTGTGAGCATGGGTAGATACCAGCAAACACTTACTGAAGGGGACTTGAAAAGGGAGAAGTGAAAAATTACTTCAAAATTTGCAAGAGAAATAGTATATTGTCCTTGCAAAATATCTACTGCATTGAGCCTCAGATGCAGCTGCTCCATCATGACTTCACTGCATCTTTGCTTGTGCCTGCWCATAACCTGAGCGCTCCTCTAAGCACTTGTTGGTTGATGCACTGCTGTGCTCCCATGGATGAATTTTGAAAATGTGCTTTAGCTCACCAGCTATGGAGCTTACTCTTCACTTTTCTTGCTAAACTGAGCGTGCCCTTAAAGTGAATGCAGTCTCACATGCACTCGGATGTTCCTGCAGAACACAAAATATACTGCTAAGATGATATAATGTGTTCATATTTGTTGACAGAACACAGGTCAGGAAGAATTAAAATARTTAAAAGGCCCTTCATTAGGAAAAGCAGGGAAAAAACCCCAACTAACAAAATCTAAAGACGGGAAAATTACTTTTAAGGTTTTAAAAGAACTAAGAGACTCAATGGGCAAAAATAGGAGTCTACTAACAATTTTACTGTGAMAATAATTTTAAAATGTTTGGAATTTGGGGGAGTACTCCCCATGACAGTGGTAAATAGCACACATTCTTTCCAACACACTCCAGCTCCTGCCAGCTCAGTTCTGCCTTCCCATGTTTAACTCCCTTTGCTCTTCCTATGGATCAAGGCCCGGAGATATTCCAGAATAACCGGAATGTGTCTGCCCATGGCAAGGAAATCAGAACTAGAGGACCTTTAAGGYCTCTTCCAACCCCARAACCACTCTATAGTTATGTGCCAGCTCTATAAACTGCATATTATGATCTGAGGAAATTCTGCCTGTGTTTTTTCAGTTTTACCCGTTTCCTCTCAGATGAGTTGTTCAGATATGCTTTCCCAAACTTCYCCACCATTTCAGCTAGTCTCTTAAATCTCTGTTTCCTGCAGACTGATCTCTGACAAAGCTCTTTTCTCCAACAAAGCCATTCCAAGGATTACTAAACTGCAAATCACTACTGAAAGTATTTCACGCCTAAACCTCAAAGTGAGCTAAACATGATTTATCTTTAAAAAGAAARAGCAAAACAAAACCAAACCAAACAAATAAACAAACAAAAATGAAAACCCAGCAGTCTTTGGATTGACATAGAATACAGTCAGGAAAAAACAAAGATTAGGCATTCATTTAGAGCAAAGGGAAATATCAATACAGGTTACAAACACCGGATATTTGTGCTTGTGTTTTCCTAGGCTGGATTATTGTTGTTATTAATTGCATGTCTAAACCCAAGTCCCCATTCTTTAATGTGTAGACAGACTTGTAAAAATAGGTGTTGCTAAATGCTACTGTCTTTATAAAGACCTCTACAAAAACACAAACCAATGACTGCAGCACTGATTTTTATTTTCTGTTTYTCTTAGATGTGTATCAGTGGGTTTTCTCTCTTAAAAGCAGATTGCTTATTCAAAGGAAGGCTGGCTATATGCTACACAGGCTTGCTTTAAAGTAAGAACAAATTTTCTGCTTCCTYTTAATCTATCTGTAAACTGTGAAGTCTGCCATCAAGTAGCTCCATATTAGTTGTGGGTGTTAAAACCTGTCAATCATGCAAGATAATTTAAATTTGGAGGTTCCTTAGACAGTGATTTTCTCCCAGATATCAAGTTATCTCCTTCTTAAAAAGGATACAATAACTTGAGACACCTGTAGGAAAAAAATACATGAAGATCATTAAGCTTGTGGGTTTGTTCCCATGTATAATTTGGTGTTATTCTTAAATTTCCACATAAAATCTCTTTTATGTGAGTTATTTTCATTTATGGTGATTAAAACTTCAGGACTACAGTTACAAATTTTCTAGTACAGAGGGTAAAAAAAAAAGRAAAATAACAATTCTGTAATCAATTGTCTTCAACATGTGGGGTGCAATCTCTTAATGGCAAAAAAATCCCCTACTAGGTGAGACCTGKGATCCATCAAATCCAGCTGGGAGAGCCTGCATGACTTCCTGTGGTTCACAGCCTTCTSCAACATCCCCATTTCCTGGGTTAGGGACATTATTGCAGACATCTCTGCCTGTTCCCTTCCATCAGTGTATTTTTATGGATTTCCCATCCATGGATTTTCCATCCCTTTTTGAGCAGGCTGATGYTGTCTCCCCGACCTGCAGAGACAGCCACTTCCAGACCTCACTTGCRCAGTGATAAAGGTACTTTTCTTTTGTAGGTGTTGAAGATTTTCTTCTTGTTCTAATGAGTTCAGACCCAAGTGTGGCTTGAATTAAAATRCTCCTTTGGTCTCTCCAAAGCCCAGAACTTCAAGAGCACAGGGCAATGCACTTCTCTCTTTTCCTGTGCTGGTTTTCCAGCACATGACTGTGCCCATGAAAGCCACTGTCCTGTGTGAGGGTACAGACTCTTCCAGTCCTTCCAGTTCTACCAGATCACAGATTTTTCACATCTTCCCTCTCTGTGAGTCCCTCCATTTACCTCCAGTCCAACAGTAAAAAGTCTCCCCTTTGCACAGCCTCCCCTTTCTCCCTGCAAGGACATCCATGGCAGTGATGCAACCTCCACATGCAGCAGAGAAGCCATGGGGGGTGTGGATCAGAAGCTGGGTCTGCTGGAGACCCTTTAGCAGAAAACACCACAAAACCAGAGGGAAAAAAAACAAATTCAAAGCAGCAGTTCCCAAGAAACACCAATACTGTGACATGGTGTCAATAAATTTAATTTAACCACTGAAATTAATCTAAGGATGACCTCTGCAAAGGTAGGATATAAAGATAAAACTCTAAGAAATGTGATTAAGATTAAATATCCTTCTCTTGTGGTTTCCTAATAAGACACAGCAARCCCTGCTGACTAGTCAACATAAACACTTGAAGAATGAAATGGACTAAGAAGAACAAAACAAAACAAACCCCAAAAAGGCAGCATTTGTTCAGCTTGGTTTTCTGAACTAATTCCTAAAGCTTGCTTTAACTGTTTTTTTAGTTTAGATAGATGCCACTTGGAGGCACTCTTATACTATTCTTACTCGAAGTTTCTTAGAMGCTCTTCATGCAGGGAAAAAGTAATTCTTTTTTTAATTTCTTTTTTCTCCTAATAATCATCTGGAAATGGGTAATTAACAATGGTTTGGGTAGTTAAACTTTGACATTACTTGTATTTATTACCCTGTAACTTTGTCAGAGGTAAATAGTCCCCTATACTCTCAGTAAAACTGACTTAATTCCCTTATGCAATGGGTGATAAGCTGTGTCTGTGATGCAATGCTGGCTCAAAGTGGCTAGAAAGGATTAAAAACTGCCAACTTACACAGATTATTCATTTTAAAACTGTGTGGGGTTTTATCATTTCAGATTTGAAATTAAGCACCTAGTTTATCATTATATCCCTTATATATTAAATTATATAAAATTATCTTTGAGAAGCAGATAAAAGTATTTCTGTTTTATAGGCACATATAATCTCCCCATTTTGATTGCATTTTAGATATGGAACTTTGGAATACATTTCTGTGTATTTAGAGCATTGTAAAATTCTTCTCAGTCTAAGCAGGGGTGACATTTTGCAAAGCACTGTAGGAGTACTTTTAAAATCCTTATGTAATGTGTTCATTAATTTTCAATATCTCAACAACSAAAAAATGATTCAGGCTAAAAGAAAGTTTGGGCATTACTCGCAAGGCAACACCTTGCACACCTGGGAAAGCCTACAAGAGGGAGAAAAGGGCTTGGAGCATAATGTTTTCCTTAGTAAAGGATACATAAAAAGGGTCTAAATAGGTCAACTACCATGAAAAAMGCAAAACTATGATTCAGAGAGTCAGGGACTGAGTCCTTTCCTCTGGTATTTTCKGGGTCCCCRGTGGCAGGAAGGAAATGATGAATCTGATTCCATGTTCTCAGAAGGCTAATTTATTATTTTATGATACTGTATTATATTAAAGAATACTATACTAAAAGTATACTAAAGAATACAGAAAAGATGGAGACAGAAAGCTTAACAAGATACTAATTAAAAACTTGTGACTCTCTCTCCTCAGAGTCCGACACAGCCTGACTGTGATTTTTCATAAAGTCAAAACAATTCACATGTTGGATAAACAATCWCCAAACCACATTCCAAAGCAGCGAAACACAGGAGAAGCAAAGGAGATAATAYTGTTTTCCTTTTTCTCTAAGKCCTCTCAGCTTCCCAGGAGAAGAATCCTGGGCAAGGGGATTTTTCAGAAAATGTGACAGTGATATATGGCACTTTCCACCCCAACCCTGGGACGTGCACCCACTCTCCTTTCCACCTCACACCTCTGCAGGGGTCAGCCAAACATTTGAAAGGAAATGATGCAGTTCCCTGTGAGCATTCTGCTGAGGATGTGCAGCACAGGCCCAGGATGTGCTGAGGTGCTGTAAATCCCACCAGCACGGCCTTGTGGCACCAGGCAAACAGCAATTTTACAAATTCCTCTCACTCCAAATGACCATTTCACACAGCTCAACTGTGCAGTTCAAAACCCATCTGAACAGAGATGTACCTCACACTCATCTTCCCAAAGAAATCTTTGCATATGCTCTAGATAAACATTAGGAATTCCTCAGAGTGAAAGAGATTAGTAAAAACTGTACTTGAGCAGAGCATAAGTCTAAATAGTGAGTGGTGAGGGATAATACCTGCCTGGGGAGCCATCAGGACAAAGTGTGCTTACAGAGAATGATGGCTCTCAGCAGTGTCAGAAAGAAGGCAGCAAGAGGAAACCTCTGCATCGGGAGGATGGGAGAGAGATGAGAGCCAGGGAAGTCCAGTGCCATGAGAAGGGCAAAGGCAAATGGATATTAACCCTTTGGAAATCTTCTGGCTCTGCTGGCATCCTGCTTCTTGAGGGCTAAATTCCTTTTGCAACATGCACTGACCAAGCTTTCCTGCCAGCCTGGTTCTTTCCTGAAATAGGAGCAGCCACAGAGGCCTAGAGCAGCAGTGCAAGATCCCATATCCCAACTCCAACAGCAGGGAAAAGCCAAAGCCTCTGCCCATCCCATCCCATCCCATGTGCTTTCCAAGCAGAAAGGCACCCACACGGGATTCATCTTCAATCAACGTGTCCAGCTTCTATTTGAACTTAAAGTCTCTTTTCTGTGCCTTTTTATATTCTCCTCTCTGCTAAAGACTCSTAAGCTGAGCATGTACAGCATATGGAAGTAATAGTGACTGTGAAAAAGCGATGGAGAGAGCACAAATTTTCCCCACATCCTGTAGAGGAGTTTTAAAGCTTATCCCACACTTCATAGCTTGTTTGTTTTGAATCTGCCACCTCCTACTCATCCCCCTATCTCTCATCACTTGGAATATTTTTTTTTATTTCGCCCTTTTCCCCTTCTCTTTTTATTTGCTTACATTTTCTCTTTTTCACTCTACCCCTAACCATTTCCCTGTTCTTTTCCTCTACATTTATTTTTTCTCTCCAGTTTCTACAGCTCTCTCTCGTTTCAGGCACGTATTATTGGCATAAAGATATTGTCTGCAAAATTAAGGAGGAATTGGAAAGTTGCATCCCCAAAGAGGCAGGATTTCTTACAGGTCTTATTCGCCTCAGACAAATCTTCTGGCACTATTCACAATTCAGAATTGCATTGAGTAAACTCCTAAAMACTTTTTTCAGTGAAGTAGATGGTTTGCCACATCCTTCCTTTGCTGCATCTCTCCTTGCTCTTTGGCTGCTAAAGATTTTTCACGCAACAGAAAGATCTAAATGGAATTTGACCTCAACCAAGCACTTATAGAGAAGTCAAATTTCCTGAGAACAAAGTGGTGGAGGCAGCACAAAGSACCTAATGATTGATTTAATGAACACACTTGTCTGTGAGGTGTTACCCCACCACTGTTGGTTCAATTAAACTTGGCTTTCTGAACAGCCCTCCATTAAGGATGGTCTGGAGTCAAAACCATGGCAGTTGCTGGATAGTGGGGGCATCAGACCTTGGCATTAAGGACTCATAAATATCCTTTCTTTGCTGCTGTTTCGTGGAAGCTCAGTAGGCACCTCCATGATTTCATGGTGAGAGGATGCAGACCCTGCAGAGGAGAGGTCAGCCCATAGTGGCCAACCTCCCACTTAAAGGTGGCACCAGAACACAGGAAAGGCTTCTCTTCAAGTTGAAAGTTTCCTTTTAGCCAATGCTTCATCCACCCTCAGGTCACCAAATGATTTATGATTTTACATCCAAACCAGTCTCTGATGCTAATTTGACAAGCCAACTGGTGAATCCTGAAACACTTTCCCGTTAAAGACGAGACAGAGTTGAAACTGTGCATTAGGGCGTCAGTCACAGAAACCATCTGTTCTAACAGGGCTTTTTGTTCTTCCCAAATTCAAGCTTTCTGAATGAGATGCTGACTGTTTTATAAAATACTGACAAGAATCAGTATACAAGAAATTACCTATTCAGCATCTCTAAGAGATGGTAATTGACAGTAGTCAGTTAAGAAGTAAAGATGTTTTCAATGATTAGCATTAGGGAGGATGAGTTGTAGAGTCTCTTCGTTAACTCTGTATTAAATTAACCTTCCCAGCACTTACAGTTTCAGAATTGCTTTGCAAAACACTACAAATGAGCCTTAAGTGCAAGGCATTGTTTCCCATGGCTAGTCACAACAGTCATAAAATAAATCTGGGGTCTGGATAAGCTTTGCTGCCTTTCTTCAAGACAATATCCTGGGGTAATTTTATTTTTGGCCACGAATGATTCACTATCACCTCCATCTTTTCATTTATCACTCTAATCTTTCAAAACTAAGGAAGAGTGACTCAGAGAAAGCCTTTTCCCCCATGATAACAGTCAATGAGAGAAGATTGCCCACCTCCAACCTCACAGATTTGCAGGATCCAAGTGGATCAAGCCCCAGACAAGTGAGTCAGACCCCAGGGTTGACCCTTCTGGAACAGGAAGTCTGACCCAAGACCTGCTGGGACCCCTTTCCTACCCAAATTACCTCAGATCCCCGCACAGGCAACTTGCGCCAGTATCTCTGATTGACAATTCATGGACATCRGGCTGATCATGCCTTGTCTTGAATACAACAAAGCTCCCTAACCCCCCCAAAGTTCAAGGCAGTCATTTTATTATTTCCCACCAAACTTCAACTCTGATCTCTCCTTTGCCCCCTTTAGCAGAGCTCACACTGAATTACCCACACCAAGGTTTTCTGGTGTGGTAAAAATTTAATTTCCTAGAATTTCTTCCTTTCAGACTCTCAAAGGAAGTTTGGATTGATAGTAGATTGTCATGCACAGAAATACCAATATTTTGATCACAGTTATTTTGAAATTTCATGCCCCTCAGTAGCTACATGGCATTGCCACACCAAACCTCTTACAGCAAACTATAACCACCTTCTTTTTTGGACACCTGAAGGTTGAGGAGACACTTTTCTATTCTGAGGACACAACTTACATAGATAAAACAGATAATACCAAGAACTCAAGCAGAAGGAACAACTTCATATCAGACTCCTTGTAACATACTATGAGATTTGTCTTTACTTGTGAAAGTAGTAGCTACCAACTTTCTTCACAATGTATTTCCCATACCAGAAAATTAATTATTCTCCCTCTCTTCTTTCCATTCATAGAAATGGTATGAAGTTCTATTTTGTTTCCCTTGGTGAAGCACCTGAGGCTGCTTTCATCAAATGAATGGGTTGGGTTGGAAAGGACCATAAAGATCATCTTGTTCCATGCCCTGCCATGGGTAGGGACACTTTCCACTATCCCAGATTGCTCCAAGTCCTGTCCAGCCTTACCTTGGACAGTGCCAGGGGCAGCCACAGCTTCTCTGGGGCCCTCACCACCCTCACAGGGAAGAATCTCTTCCCACTACCCCAGCTATCCTGGCCCTCTGTCAGCGTGAATCCATTCCCCCTTGCCCTGTCACTCCATGCCCATCTCCAGAGTTCCTCTCCAGCTCTCTTGGAGCCCCCTTAGGTATTTGAAGGGGCTCTAAGGTCTCCCCGGAGCCTTCTCCAGGCTGAACACCCCCAACCCACCCAGCCTGGCTCCAGACCAGAAGGGTCTCAGCCCTCTGGGTATCTCTGTGGCCTCCTCTGGACCTCTCCCAGCAGCTCCAGTCCTTCTTGTGCTGGGGACCCCCGGCTGGATGCAGTGCCCTGAGTGGGGGTCTGACTTTTAAGAAGAATCTATCCATCAACATCTTCCCTGTACGTGGTGAAATACAAAAAAAGAAAATGGGCGAGCGAACATAACACTACAAATATATTTTTCTGTATTAAAAAAGAACGGCATTACAAATATCTGTTCTATTACAGCAGAGTGTTCCTTTATCAGCAGGCTGTGAAGCTGAGGCTGCTCTAGGTGTTCCCTGCAAGGCTGCTCAACAGACTGCAGGGATAGAACAGACCTTCACTCTGTGAAATCCTGCTGACAGCTCCGAGCTGAATGCTGCAGTTCCTTGTCCCCTTAAGATAACACAATTGCTTGGATGCACAGCATCTTCTGCAGTTTATGAGGCAGTGATCAATCTCTGATTGACAATTCTAATTAGCAGCTCTCTTATGTGCAACATTATGGCATTTTATAGCAACTTTCTCCTGGATATTAAACCTCCACAACCATCTTACACGAAATAAAGTACTTTATAGATCATTTGATACCCAATGCTATCAATTCTGTTTGTTTATACTGAAAGGCTTTGTTGGTATTATAATACGCTGGTTTTGATATAAAAATTCATATCTTTAATACCCAGCAATATCTTCTAAGGCCTCATCTTTTTTCTCTGAAGAGCTCTTGGCATTTGAGGCTGATACAGGAGGAGGACTACTGTGTCCTATTATTGCTATTTCCAGAACTCTGTGTATTCCAGGTATAAGGTTTTGTACATTTAGAGATGAAGATTATTTTCCTCCCTCCAACAGCAGTGATTCATAATGGAATACAGAAATCATAAGAAAAAATGACATCTGTTTAAAAATGTGGTTCTCCGTTACAGTCACAATGACATATCACATTTTGCTTGGTTGAAAACAGCTATAAAATGGTGTTCATTTGAGGTGTGTTATGAAACMWCTAAACAGATTTGTCATGGAATAACAACTTTTCCCCCCCAAATCCACCCCAAACTAGGCAATAGTTACACAGCAGGGTCATTCCTGTGCATCCCCATTAGAATCTGTAACTAGCAGACCAAAGTCCATCAGAAATACAGGAAATAAGCTTGGGTTTGAGCCACTGAGTTCCTCACCTGTAGTAAATATGAGTTTGTTTCAGGGTATTTTTTTCCCTCCCTGATATTTCTTTTGGAAAACTAGGCTTTCCATCATACAGAAGGTGATAAATTACTGAGAAAAACACAGTATCTTTTCTTGTCATATGTGTGGCTTGTACCAGAGATCTGTTTTCCCTGGTGTTCTCAGAGGGAGAGACAGTATATAAAATAAAGTTTTCCTCCTCCCTCCCCACAAATCCCTAAACAGTAATTTGAGTTTAACTGTTACCTTAAGTCTACTTTAAATTAACCACCCTACACTTCCAAAACTAAATTTAAAGATGAGGAATCAGCAAAACTTCTGTAACAACACCAAAAGAAAAAAAAAATAAAAAAGATTGTAAAGTACAGATAAGGAGGTTGATGATATATACACTTGAAATACCAGATATCAGCAGACAGAATGCAAAGCACAGCAGGGCAGTTACAACTCAGTGTGATTCATCTTTTAAATGATAAGACTTCTCTAATTTTATGAAGTATTTGTCATATCAAATGCTTCCTAGTCCCATGAAAAATTTCTTTCCTTTCCATCCCTTAGGATTTTGATGTACAGTACAGTGCTGCCTTAATATCAGGATTAATGCTGGAATTATAAATAAACCACTCAATATTTAGGGCTATTGATGGTGGTAAGTGACACCCTGAAAGTTGAATTTCCAAGCTGAACAGTAACTTTACAGTATTGCACAAACCAGGAGCTGTACAGGGACGATCTCCTCTATTTTATTCAGAAGGGAGAGGGCTTGAAGATCCATTGATTTCAAACTTATTTTGCAAGTTTTCATTTAAATATCATAAATCCTCCCAGTAAATTGAGAAAATACATTTTCTCCCTTTGGAAATTAATCGGGAGGCAATTTATATGCATATATCTAATACATAGGCACACAGACACATAAAAATGTGATTTGAGGGACGAGATTGTATTGCTTTAATAAAAGCAAAGATAAAAATTCAAATAGGAGCTTCAGCATAACCAGTCCCTTCAAGTCACATTGACTGTGCAGGAGTTCAGCCACCCAAGCTGCCCTTTGGCTTTTCCTGCAGGTCATCCTGCTGCCCTGGGGCAGCTCCTGCTCCCTGGCTCAGGGATTTCTCCTTCAGCTGCCAGCCCCAGCCGCTGTTTGCACAGCCAGGAGCTCTGCTCATCCTCTGCTAACGAGGCATYTCTTCTGCTCCACTGAAAAACTTTCTCTTTTGCTGTTTTGGCAGGCTTCACTCCCTCCTACCTACGCCTTCTCACCCTCATCACCCTCCTCTCCTGCCAAAACACACCTTTCCTGAGCCACTTTTTCTCCATTTCATTTCCATACCTCTCGTATAAAGTGATTCCTGTGTGAATCATCCAAGTACACCTGGTCCCGAAACATCAGGCAGAACCTCTGGTACACACAGGGTTCTTATGTTTTACCTTTAAATTGAGTTTTGCCATGACACAAAACAATTTGTGTTGAATATTTTCACTCAACCTGTTAAAGAATGGGGGACCTTGCTCAARTTTAAACAGGACTCTCCCTGCTACACACTAAATCCCACAAAACGACCCAAATTTTCTTCATATATTAAACATGCTCAGGGCTCTTATGTTTTACCTTGAAATTGAGTTTTGCCGTGACACAATACAATTTGTGTTGAATATTTTCACTCAACCTGTTAAAGAATGGGGGACCTTGCTCAAATTTAAACAGGACTCTCCCTGCTACACACCAAAAACGCACAAAACAACCCAAATTTTCTTCCTATGTTAAACAGCAATAATCAGAAGTGGCAAAGAATGCATTTAATACCCAACACCACTGTACTTGAGGGAGGCATCAGCCTCACTCACCCTGAAGTCATTGTTAAATTTGGCATCACTAACACGGCCTCAGACGAGGATAAATCTTCCTTCTCATCCGCATTCAGGCGCGGTTGAGAGCAGCGCTGCCTGTTCCACACTTCTGCTTTTCTCTGCTGAGTTTGGGTAGAGGGAGGTATAAAATATGCAACACAGAGCCCTGGTGCAAAMTGGAGGATGTGTGGTTACTCCTGCTTTGATGGAGGGAAAATACGTTTCTCTCATCTATTCTCCTTGGACTGCAAGGCAGGAAAAGGGAAGGCCATGGTACTCCTTTGGAAAGGAGAGTGCTCTTAGTCCAAACAGCTGAGTCCAGAAATTAAAAAAAAGGCATTAAAAATAGTTCTAGTAGTTGATGAAAATTGTGTGATATTCCCTATGGAGCAAAAATGCTTCCACAATTTTAAGGTGTTCAACTTATGGCGTTAAGATTATATTTTAATGGTATAACACACCTCAAATCTCACTCAGCAATCAAATTTACTAAATAACTCCTGGAAAGCCTTAAGTGTATTTTAAATAACATCCATAGTTTTTTTTATCCAGTATATTTAGAACTATAGTCAAAAAGACATGTGAGTAATGTTGCATGTAAACAACACTTACACTGAGGAATTTATTTTATTCTACCTTTTTTTAACACATATATAGACACATAAAACAGATCAACTTTTTTGTATATCCTAATATTTCTCAACTTCTGTTGTTAATATTTTTTAATATTCAGTTCATGTGACAATCCAAAATTAAGGCATTTACATATAAAGGGCAGTAAAACATAAAACATTAATTTTGCATTTTAACATTAATTTTATCTCAGATACTTTATGCCACTTCATAAAATTTAAAGCTTATAAATTTTAAGGCTTCACTTATATTGAATTTTAGCGCTTGTCTTATTTAGGATAGACGTTCAGTACAAGAGATGYAATTTAAAATGACCTGTAAAACATATAGACAAAGCATCTTCTGATGTGTGTCCTATACCAGGTCAATTTTACTGACATGCCCTCAAAAATTAGCTTGCCCTTGAYAAGGAAATTATTTCAAAATGCTCTTTTATTTTTCCTTATCACTGTATACAAGGGAWACAGGTTAACAGAAAATTCAATTGCCCAAGATTATCTAGGAACTCAGAGGTAAAGATCCAGATTGAATATGCATCTTCCAGCTCTTCAAACACCAACACATCCCCAAGGGATCTTCTCCTATATCGTATCAGTTAAACAAAAACAAAACCAGAAGATAAATGGCAGGCATGTAGGACAGCAGCCCTGCCTGCTGTTTTCCCTAGTTAGAAATGCAAACAAGAATTGACCTGTGCCACTTCTGATCTCAAACCAGTTATCAGAGTGCATCTCCTTCAGCAGCCAGGCCAAGGGAACTCGAGTCAATGACTSTGGATAAAAGCTTTTCCGATAAACCCTCAATCCATTAAATCAAATGGCGACTTTAAATTGATGAAGATTATAATAAATTATTTCTTAATCCTGATGTATCAATCTATCTTAGGTGGCGGCACAGCGCAACGAGCAGCATCACTAAAAGCTTTATGAAAGTCATCTCCTCTTCCCTCAGAGGGTGGGAGAGGAGCTGCAGCAGGGGACAGAGGAGGGATAGGTCACAACTCCTGTGCAAGGGGGAGGAAAGACCTGATGCTGGCATCTCGCTGGGAAAAGGGACTCTGATAAAGGTTCCATCATGGCACAGAGGCTGACAGTGCCATAGACAGGACCAATCTGTTCCAGTTACGTTGAGGAGCAGAAGGAACAGGATATTCCCTCAGTTTGGGGAATATTGACAGTTGTTAGYTCTCCTATTGTTAGTAACAAGATTGAGGAGCACAGAGACCCTTCAGTCTGCTGCTGGCACGCTGCTATGTCTGAACTCTGCTCACTTCTGTTTATCATACCAATTCAGGGAATGCAAGAATGAACTCTTTCTGGAGCATTCTCACAGCTATTTCCTAAATAATGAAAATTGAAACAGTTGCTTTCAAAGTTCTTGGAATTCATGAAAAGAGGAAGTGGCAACTCTAAGGAGCCTTTATTTATTTTTTTAGCCAAACTATTTTAATCCAAGCAATATACAATGAAAATATTCAGATCCAAGTCTGGCCATTCCATTACTATTTTACGTTTCTTCCCAATGTGTTCCTCCTGGATTCAGGCACTTCACCCTCAGCTGGTGAAATGAGGTGCTGGTTTTGATCCACTGCGCTGGATCCTCGTTATCCGAGGCTGTTTCTCCACTAACACAAAGGAAGGAGGGATAATGACTCCAAGGAAGTGCCTGGAGTAAGATAGCATAAAGAGCTACACCCACGGCCATCTCCAAGTATTCCAGGCTGTGGAGCTTTCCCCTTGCTGCCTTTGTTTGGAAATTCCAATTTGYGTTGTCTGGGATGGTCTCTTCTTACACCTGTTGACTTTCACTGTCATGGGAGCTTCCCAATAATTCATATTTCTCCAAGCACACATGGTTTGGCATCAGGACAATGACAGCATTACAAACCCACCTTCCTTTYGCACTGAATGTTAAGAGCTTAAAAACATCAGATGAGTTTTTCTACAATTCCTGGAGAGTTTGGTCCAGTGAGTACTCAAAGACCTTTATTTCATAGCCTTTGCTTCACAGGTCASCTGAGCTCTTTATCTACCTGTCTTGTATGCTCTGAGCTGCAACATTTGAGAGCTCTAAACCCAAAAATGAACCTAAGAAATGTTTRACTTTGAGTTGCATTTTGCTTCAGACATTTTCCATGCACCACTGCACACACACAAAAGGCAAATCCAATGGGAATACTGCATGAAARGGTGCTGTCACCAGGTTTTGAGACCACTATTGAAGACTCAAGACTTCAGATAAAAACCTCAAAATTTTGAAGTCTTCCTTGTAGTTAGTAATTTATATTTACACAGCCAGACAAGCAACTCATAACATTTTACCATTTCTTCTAAAAATAAATCTTGCAACATCTGTGTGAGATAGAAACTTAAATACGGTTATTTTACAGATGAGGAAACTTAAGCACAGAGAAAAGTGCATGACTAAGAAATTGACATTTACTTTCAATGTCTAAAATGGACTCTCAGGCATCTAAATGATGGCTTAAGTATTCACATTCAGAAATGAGCATTTTGCTTCAATTAAAAAAAAAAGACCAATCAGGTATAAAAATACATAAACCCCTAAAAATAACCTAGTTAACATCTTAGGCTGATTTAAAGACTTATGACTTCTACCTGGTAAATTTCCAAACAGCAACCCTGGGGGAAAGCAGAGATCTAAATATTAATAACAGGATTTCTGCCACTGGACCTACTATTATTATAAAAAGAAGTGATTATTTTTGGCTTAAAAGTGTGTGGTTGAGATGTTTATTTATCACCTTAGTAAATGAAAAAAAAAAAAAAAAAGCCAGAAACTTCAATTCACAAATAGAAGCAGAGTTAGCAGCTGCTACTGCCAACAGTTGGTCCATCTCATCTTGAAAAAATATAGTCTCGTAGMTACTAAGGAAAATTTTTGTAATTTTCTATAGCAGGACATTCTTAAATATTTTTTTTTAGATATGAGACAGCTTTATGTTTTCTCTAAGTGTCAACCCAAGGCACGCATTTAATTTTGATTTTTTTTTTTTGTGTCTTCAAAGCTTGGTCACACCACCTTCACACACCTGCCACTTCCCAAAGCTCTTTTCTTCTCCTTGAGCACAGAAGATGGCCCAGACAATGCAGCAATCATTCAAATCACATCTCCAGCACACACGCTGGATCTGCCATGGCTCGCGCTGCTTCTATCCCTTGCAATAAATTTTAATCAGATACTTTGTACCCTGTTGTACTCTCGTCTGAAACCATCCAAAGTGCYGTTGTTGCTAAGGAAACCACTTCCCCTTATCCTCACACTCATCTCTGCTGCCTCCTTCCCTCCCTTCCCCTCTCCCCATGTTCTCCTTGGCTCCAAGGGCACCACTGAGCCATTTACCCCCTCATACCTTGGGGCGCATCTCACTTGAAGCACATAAGAAATCCCTGCAACCAGAATTAGTGGTATTTAAAGTGTGACCATCCCTGCACAGGCCCATTATTTAATTAGTCCCTGCACAGCAGGGAACAAGCCAATCCCAATGGCTGCAGCAGTGAGGAGAAGCTCTAACCTGCTGTGAAAAAAGGCAAAATTTCAGCTCTGGGCTCTTCTTGCAGGAGACAAAAGAAGAAATACATGGAATGGAATTTATGGGCTGGATAAGCAAATGTTTGGTACTTTTTCTAAGGAATGAAGTTTCAGACCCCTGCACTCTCCTCTGCAGAGCCCTCCCACCATAAGAAGCCCACTGCAGGAAGAGTTGTTTACCTCTTTCAGAGAAATCAAGTCCCCTGAGCCATTTGAATGCAGAATTGATTTCTGACCCTTTGCTTCCTTCCAGGCTCCTGATGTTTAAATCATCAGGAAGGGTGCTTGTGTTTAGAGTTTTATCCTCTCAAAGCCGTGAGCAGCACGTGCAGAGCATGGCTCCATCACCACAAGCACAAGGGRAAAATAAGAAAAGGGGAAATTTGGCTTTTGCCACGACCACCCTGCATGCCCAGAAGCAGAACTAAGCCAGGCTGATAACTGAAAGAGGCACAGGGGAAGCACAGCAAGGAAACAAAGTCAACAACCATTAGAGTGCTTTCTTCTACAGGAATGGATAAACCAGCATTTGAATAATATTTCAAGTTTTATTTGGTAGGTTTTTTCAGGGAAAAGGAAATTCATTCAATATACACCATTCCCTAATGGAAAGGCCCCTTTAACTATACATTGTGGCTGGCAGTAATGGGAATTTTGACACATTTGCCCTTTTTCAACATTCATTACTCTTCTCCCCACCTTGCTTTYGCTTTTTACCACGCTCAGCTTTGTATAGGGGGGTGTAGAAGAGGCAAAGGGCAAAATTCAGAGCTAAAGAGCAAACAATCTCTAATATTATAGAGCTTTCTCTGTGTTTTTGCTTTCCCCAACTAAGCCTCCCTGCCACTAGTGTTGAGTGTGAGGAACCTGCTGGGTCTGTTGCAGTTGTCCTATTGACTTTCTCTGGATGAATAAGTTCCTGTCAAGAGCAGCACTAAATATCCACTTTAGAAAAGCACTTTTAGCCATAAAGAGCACATTTTCCCTTCCTTTCTAGAGTCAGAGCCAGCACTGCAAAGCACAATGAAAATGCAGTCTTTGGAGACAGATATAATTATAAGTAAATACTTCACAGGCATTAATTAGCAGCATTTTTTCACCTGTGGTTTGTATAGGGAGTCAAACATCCCCCAGCAGACTTTGCTGCTGCTCCTATACTTGCTACCAACACTTCACAAGTAATAATTACACCAAACCCTTGTACTGCACCAAGCTTCAGATATTTGAATAATATGAATCTAAAACCTCAGTTGTGGATTTTTTCTAATTTTTTTTTTTAGTCAAAACCAGCTAAGATACAGATCCTGGATCAACTGCATGCAGCTTCTTAATACTTTCTTGTGGTCAGGAGCTGACTCAGGGATAGACCCTTTGCCAAAAAAATTCACAAAATTCCAGAATGCTTATTTGGGATTTCAGCTAATTATCTGAAAAAAAAAAAAAATCATTGAGAGGAACAAAGTAATGGCTCATCTGCATTCAGCATCAGTGCCATAAGATGAAGGTTAAAGGAAAAAAAACTGTACAGAAACAGGAGAACAGAAGAGACAAAAATAAAGGCCAGTGCATTGGTCTACAGCCCTGCAGAACAGCAGAGCAAATGCTCAGTGAGGAGCACAAGCCATGGGTCTGTGTTTGCCAGCAAAGAGAACAGCCAATTTCTTTGGGCTGTGCGTGTCCAAAGGCTCTGCAGTTTTTAATCAAAGGCTTCTGCCCTCAGCCACTTAGACAATACATTACTGATATAATATAGTAAAGGGCCTTAAAGAATTCCTGAAATTATTTTTCACACAATAAATTTCAGAATTCTTGAYTCACTTGGCAGAGTTCTCCCCTTTCCTTTAGGCAAAAAAAACCATAAAAGAAGTTGTTCCTTTGCTTTGTTGGGGTGATGCTCAGATTTAAGGTTCCCATGCTGAAGACAGAATGGAAATCCCACAGAGAAGCTCATGCATATATTGCTAAATTATTACAGAGGTTTTATTCTGGAGAGTAAATAAACGTACATGTTATAGAAAGTTCAGAGGCAGGTGGGAGAGAAACATCAATATAATCCTCTGAAAACTAAGTTCAATGTTAGAAAGCCTGGATTTGTTTTGCATAAGCCTTGGAATGTGTGCCACCAGCATTGCCCTGGAGCAGCTTTGGGAAACTCTGGCTGTGAACACAGACTGGTGGAAAAACAGCACAGCCACTTATGGCTGTGACTCAGCATCATGAGAGCCTCCTGACACACAGCCTGCTGCCACCACACACTCCAAGGGCTCCTTCAGCCAAGCAGCAGAACCTGTGTTCTCATTCCCAAACACCTCCAGATTTGCTTATGAGGGCCTAGATCACCTCATCCCTTAGCTGGGCAGAGGGAACACTCACATAACCACCTCCAGGTTTCCATCTGAGATGCAGAGTTCACTGTTTGAACATATGAATATGCAGTCAGGAGCTGTCAAAAAAATCATGCAGCTATTCACTGGAACAAACAAAAGAGGAGAAATGTCTTAATATCAGAGCTGGCTTGACATTTCCCAGCATAACCAGATCTGGCTGTGGTCTGCAAGAAATCAATTCACAGAGAAGCCACAAATATCAGCTAATGCCTTGGTTCATAAACTTTTATCCGTGCTGGTATGAAAGACCTATTAAAGTAAATAGGGCGAGAGCCTCAGGCTCAGGTTGAGGACCCAGAGCWGGTAAGAAGTCAAGCAGGCTCTTTGAAAGCTCCCTGGGGAAAAGATCAGGCATATCACTTGGAAAACAGCCCTAAATTTTTTTCCTTCATACACATTGCCCCTGTTTTGCACACCCTGGACATCACCTGAACTAAAGAGATTGCTTAGTGCCTTAGTTTTGGTAAAGGTCATATAAATATTGATCACTACRGGACAAGTTAAAAAAAAAAAAAACCTTTTAAACTAATGTCGTTTGTTTGGCACCAATTGATTTTTATTCTCATATTTTGGAATGAAAAGTTCCTGATTCCACCCACTTGACAAATGATTTTGAGTATTGTGAATAAGAAGCTTTTATAGGACTAGATAAATCACTAGAAGATTTTTAAGGACTGTACTTCACTCCTTCAGATCTGTTATTTTTGACAAGAGGAAAGAAAGGTTAGAGTAGTGTACAGCATAAATAATTTTCAACTAATGACCTAAGACTTCAGGGTCAGGTCTTTCAGGAGTTTATTATTAATCTCTTGACTTCAACTGACTTGTGGTTTCATTTGTGGGATTTTTTTTTAAAAAGAAAATAAGGAGGTCTTTTTCTTTTTAGGAAAACATTGTTAGTTTTAGCTATATTCTCAGGTTTTCACAGATTAAAGTCTTGATTATGGTTTTCCTGAATGCATGGCATGTTTCTGATGAAGAGAAGGCTTTGAGAGCTATTTAAGTTGGTGACAGGATCTACACTGGGGATTATTCTTACAGGTACTATTGCAATGGAAATAGAGACAGCCAAGAGGACAAACATTTAGCRAAGATATGCACTAAATAGAACAGTGCTTGCAATAATTAATATTTCAGAAATCCATGAAAGTAAATTGGCAGTAAAGAGGCAGAATTGCAACTTGGATTTCCAGGTTTCTGCTCTAAAAGCAAGCAAGGTCAAGTGTAGGATTAATTTCTTCGGTACAGGTTATGGTCTCAGTGACTGTTTAAATTTCATATGACCATAGTGGCCATAAAACAAATAGGAAGGGAAGAGGCATGAGAAGAAAAAGGAAGAGTAGTTTTATCATCTGACTGSGGGAACAAATAAAAAAAATAAAAYCAAGACYMATTGGAATTTTCTCCATAGAAYWRTARGATGGGTTGGGTTGGAAGGGACCTTACAAGATCATCTATTTCCAATCCCCCTGCCATGGGCAGGGATTTAATCAGTAAGTTGGTTTCAGTATCCACACAGTTCTTTACCAACAGTACAAACATGAGCTGCAGAACCTTACAGCAGGTGCTAAACATGCAATATCCAAACATAAAGACAATCTCTCTGTATAGCAATCAAAATATTACACTTTTAAAGATAAAGCCTCCTGAAAATAGACTTTTTCAGAACCAGGTCTGATTTTCTATCAGATGTCCTTTACTCAAGAACATGTAAAAGCAGCTCCCATTTAGGTGAAAAGCATGAATAACTGCTTTAAGTTCGTAGTGGAAGAACTTTTATCTTTTTTTGGTGKTTTTTTTTAATATGCAGAGAAGTTRAGACGTGTCCATTTGGAAATCGTTCCCTACAAATTCCACACTGACTTCTGTGATGGCTGGAATGACCATGTGCTTTGCTAACCTGACCTTGGTGCCTTCTTTCTCTCAGGTGGAAGGAGGTAGCTGAACAAAACCCTTCCACTCTGGAGACAGACTTTGGAGCTGATTAGTCAGCCAYACACTTAAGTCTATTAATACATAGCACTATTGCCATGGTAGCAGGTTAAAGTTAGAAGTAACTAGATTTGAATAATTTAAAGATGCTAAAAATACCAATTTCTGGGCTTAAGTGGTTCTATTTGTCACCTATAATGACAATTGCCACCTATGCTAGAAAGTCTCCTTGGAAAGCTTAGTCTCAGCATGTGCAGAATTTTCTATGTGATCGTGCTCCAAAATCTGTGTCATAGTTCCATCTGCAGACACCAAAACCAATAGTTGTGTTTCTCAGATGTAGTGAATACACCCAGCTTGATCTCTGACATAAACCAAACCAAAGCTAATCACTGGAAGATAATTGGAAGGTTGAATCCTATTAGTTTGATTTGGTATGGCCCAGGCAACTCCAGCTGAATCCAAGTACAATCTCACAAATTTCCCTTTTCCCACATGTTTCCATCTACACAGAGACCACAGAAAAAAAGAATAATAAGCTTAGAATTTAAGAAGGAGTGCACACGTACAATAAAACCTACAAAAGATGCAAAGAATACTGAAATATATTGCCCCACAACCTAAAAATATTGACTGTGCTTGGGAAAAAAAACCAAATCAATACCAACCAACCAACAAACCAATTGAGAACACAGCAAACCAAACCATAAAAACTAACACTGTTTTTCAGAAAGGTGGTAAGAAAAGTTCTCTCTCCAATCAGTTTACCAAAGTACARCCCAAATGTAAGGTAAAATTTGTTCTATTTCTAAGAATTTCTGACTTGGTGCTCCAGTCTCACTGAATTAATGCAGTGCCAATTCCAATCAACCCAGCCCACTCACCTAAGTAAAATCCTGCAGGTACATTGCTGTTTCCAGGACCATTTGACAGCAATGGGAAAGATACAGGACTCAGAGTTAACAAAAAAATTTCAAAACCAGTTTCTGTCTGTATTTAGCACAGGCACCATATTTCAGATCTTAGCTTGTCGTGTTCATCTCTTAATCAAAAAACTAACAGGGACTATTATACATATTCTAATTTCATCTKTCAGTATGCAGATTTTAGGGGCAGGTCTGCTGGTAGCAGCCTACTGTAGGATGTGGCTGGATGACACAGGTGCAAGGAGGAAAGGTAATTTTAACCCCAAGGAATTACAACTACAAATTTACCTATCAGTAACCTAGYTGGAAAGCTGATTAATAACACTGGATGGAAGATTCTGAACAAAAAGCAAGAACAATTCAGAATACAGGAGGATATATGGTTAGCTCTGTGGTTTARTAGAATTTGGGAATGGACAAGATTTTTCACCTTCTAGGGGATTTAAAAAAAAAAAAAGCCTTTTTTCTTATTTCTATGCCAGCCTATAGAAATGAAAATATTTTTTTTTTGCAATGTTCACCCTTCCCCTTCCATCTGGTGAGACCATGAGGCCCTGGATCCACAAGGGTCTGATCAYCCACACCTGGGTGCAGCTGTGTCCACGCGTCTGTCCCAGCCCCKCAGGGGCAGAGCAGCCCTGTTTTGGTGGGATATCAGGAAGGACTGACTGGCCCACGATGAAATGGCTCTGCCAAGCTGCCCACAGTGCAGAACTGAGGCCCTGGCACGTCCAGACCCTGCCTGGGTTTTCCTTGAAACATTGAGTTTTCCTAAAATGATGTTATCACACACAGGAACAGGAGGGTAACTGGGAAACAGGGCTGCAGCAAGGAGCTTCCAGGAGGGATTTCAGAGATAAAGAAGAGCCAGCTAAGCTTACAGAACAAGCCAATACTGATAGCTGTGTGAAATGCAGATGCAGGGAGCCAGACATGTTTTAAACTTGAGCTGTTGTGGCTGTGGATTCTCAGCACTGCTTCATTTGCTGCCCCCATTAGATTGCCACTCTGAGTTTCTRTGCTGGGTTATGCTGTGCTGGGCCAGCCTTCTCCTGGGATCATTACAAATATCTCAATTTAGTTTTCCAATAAAAATAGGAAAGTTACAATTTAGCAGCACAGCTGCACTTATTGAAGTAGCTCTGTCTGCGCTGGTGAGGGCTGTGAGGTGGGGAAGGAAGGGGAGAGGAACAGCTGCAGTGCAGAGGAGCTGCTTGGGGACAGACACAAGAAAGGCAGGGAAGACAAGGAGGCTTCACATCAGGAGAAGCTGAGGTGATGCAAATCAACACAGGCTTTATTTCATTGTGTTCCCATTTCATGAATTAAGAAATCTTGTCTGAATCAGAGCCAAAGCTGAGACTTCATCCCCTGGTTCCATCCTCCCCTTTGACCTGTTCATGGTCCTCTGTACATTTACTGTACACAGATATATTGTGTATAATTACAACAGATATTGTGTATAATTACATATAACCAACAGCCTGAATATCTCATAAAACAAGCAATTCAAAGACATCTCCTCACCGTGCAGAGCAAGCATAAAGGTGAGCATCACACTGAGGAGGTGCCACCCTTGCTGAACTCATGGGACAGCTTTTCACACTCTGTGTGTGCTGACCCACCTGTCATTTAGGCTTCTCATACAATTTAATTATCTAAAATGACGATTCTTTGCATATATCAATGGGCAAGTATGACCAAGCTGTAAATGGACTTCCCCTTCAAAACAGATTTTGAGGGTCACCATTAGAAGTCTCAGCTGCCAAAGTTTGAATTGGTACACCTAGGACTTCTGGCTTTCTTTTTGCTCACAATCAAGTAAAAAAAAGAATGAGACTATGAATTGTTAGCTAAAAAACCTGAAGGCAGAAGATGTAAARATTCACAGAACAATTATGCTCATGATTCCAAAGGAACGGAGAAAGGAAAATCTACACTAAAAGGAAATGTCAGYAAATGTGGAGAAATTGTCAAGACATCCTGTGGAATTAAAACAAAACAAAAAATCCTTTAGAACTCAGGACAGCTGTTGTTAAAGGACAGCTTATTCAGTATCAAATAATCCTGATGCTGGGAAAATGGAAGAAATAGAGACCCAGGACCTCTTTAACAACCCAGATAACCAGAAAGGAATTGTATTTAAAGTGGAGTTGTGCTGAAAGTGGATATATAATTAAGGACAAGTGTAAATGAATAGTACAAGTATGTACACATGGAATTGAAAAGACAGAGGCACAAAGCAAGTTATGACCAGCTATTAATGTAAATGAAAGCAGGAAAACAATTCCAGAAATGCAACATTCATAACAGAAGATAAAGAGCCAACAAGTTCCCTTATTTTAGTTATAATAATGGCAAATGCAGGAAAGCTCAAGTAGCCAAAACCTGCTTTTCTTCAGTTTTTACTTAGAGTAATTACAGCCAGATACTAAAACAATTAATTTTAACTGGGAGCTAAAAGCATAGGACAGGAATATGAAAAGGAAAGGTTGAAGAATATTTAAGTTAGACATATTTGAGTTCCAAAGACAAATGAAATGCACTGTAAAGTACTCAAGGAATTAACTTGAGCCATCTAAGAACCATTAGTAATTATGTTTGAGAATTCAGAGGGCAGGGAAGTCCTGGGGGACTGGGGGAGGGCAGAGAGAGCASCAGCTCTGCAAAGAGAAGGCAGAAGGAAGGCCCAAGGATTTAAAGATCATACAACCTTGCTTTTGTGTTTGGGAGTGTATTAGAACTGTGCTTAAAATGAGGAGACAAAAAAGTGAACATTGAGTGTGTGARTGTCTGGAGAGCAGATTAACCCTGTCACCAACAGGAGGCATTGCTGACATTGAGGAGCACATGCAGATGCAGTCTGGTGAGGCTACTGATGGCAAGATGAACTCTCATCACTTTCATAAGTAAAGTCAGAAAGGAAGGTTTAAGAGARGTTCTTGTGAAGGATGCAGACAGCTGGTTTAAAAACAGCTCTCAAAGCTTTTACCTTTGACCAGCTTCTAACATGGAAAGMTGCTGGCAAGTACCTTCCAGGGAAGGCCTGTTCTGGATTTTGTTCTGCATTCTCATGCTGGCTCTGGCTGGGGCAGGACTGGTTCTCATGAGGAGCTGCTGGGAGCTGTGCATCACCCAGGGACTCGGCTGCTGCTGCTGAGCAGGGACTGCACAGGGCCAGGGACAGCTCTGCTCCTCAGCCCACCAGCAAGGGGCTGGAAGGGCTCCAGAAGCTGGGAAGGGACACAGCTGGGACAGCAAACCCCAGGGGACCCAAGGAGCACCCTGGAATGTTTGGCATCATGCTCAGCATGTAAACTGGGGGAAAAGAGGGAACTGGGGCCATTCTGAGCCCTGTTTTCCTGGGGATGGCTGAACACCTGCCTGCCCATGASAAGTGRTGGACSAATTCCTTGATTTGCTTTGCTTTGCTTGCAYGAACAGCTTTTGCTTTACCTATTAAACTTTTATCTCAACCCACAAGGTTCTCACCTCTCCAGTCCTTTGCCCATGCCACTGTGGGGAAAGTGAGTGGCTGTGCAGGGCTTAGCTGGCAGCTGGGGCTAAGCAACCACAGTTCTTTAGCAAGAAATGCATGTTTTGACAAATACAGCTGTTTGTGTGGTCCCAAAGTAGCAAACAGATAATAGAGTAGCATTTTGCTAGAGGACTGGGAACAGTTATTTTAAGTTGGAGACRTTTCAGGAAAGGTTGTCTTCCACGGAATGCTGTATGTAGTTACTGTGCTCAGCAAGCCTAAGGTACCTCCTGCTTCTGCAAGGAATCCTGCAGCAGAGCCAGGCACTGAGTGACAGTGCTGAGGACAGACAGAAGGAGATGAGGATTTATCAGCTGAGATAAGGGGCTTTGGCTTCCTCATTAGTTACAGTCACTGTGGTTGAGCAACTGCATTGCCTCCTCCTCCTCTGCACCAGGGGGGACAAAGCAAGATACAAATTGCTGGGAATGCTGCATTTATCATCAGCTCCAATTCACTCCCAAGCTAAGCACTAGCAATACAGTTGTATTTATAACTCATTCGAGGGGGAAAAATAAAAATATTAATAGCCATAACAAAGAAACAGCCATTTTGATGCACTTTGATCAAATCCTATTTTTGACATTGGGAATACAAGGAGCTCAGAGCCTCGACCATCTCAGAACAACACAACACATCCAGGAACATTTTTCTTGAGATCAGCCAAGCATAAGGACCAAGCAGACCAGGTAGGGGGTGCTCATCTAATGCAGCAATATTGCTCTTAGTACTCAAAGCACATCTTGCCCAAGACTATGGAATCAGAAAATATTTTATCCCTGTTGTTAGATTTCCTTCACAGACCCCTGCAGAAACAGGTAAAGGACACACTTTCCCTCATGAAATCAAAATACCTCTTGAAGGTGCCACTTCAAAACCTTAAAAAAGTTTGAAAGTCACAACAAGTAACAAAAGACCAATGAGTCACAGTAAGAGAATACAGCACAGGAAACAAACTCTACAACTGTTTTTTCCTAGAGGAAAAATACCTCTGAGATTGGCCCTTTTGTAAAAAAGGAAATAAACCTCACTGATGCACCTTAAAGTGCCCAATGTTAGGTATTGTAGAATAACASAAGGATGAAGGGTTGGAAGGGACCKTAAAGCTCGTCCAGTCCCACCCCCTGCCATGGCAGGAACACCTTCCTCTATCCCAGGCTGCTCCAGCCTGGCCTTGGGCACTGCCAGGGATCCAGGGGCAGCCCCAGCTGCTCTGGGCACCCTGTGCCAGGGCCTCATCACCTTCCCAGGGAGGAATTTCTTCCAGGTATTGAACCTAAATTTCCCCTCTTACAATTTGTATCCACTACTCCTTGCCCTGACACTACAGTTCCTGGYGTATTTTCCCTTGCATGTCTGGTGTTAAAAACAAACTGTGCATCTTCTCCTTTCCAAGGGGATCCCAGATATTTTTATGCATAATATGGCTTGACCCAGAAGAATGTTGATTCAAGGAATACCTTGACACCAGAACTGAAGATAAAACTAGGGACAAAMCAGCAAATTTAAACTGTTGATAAGACAGTTGCATATTCATCAAACCAAAGAGTTGCTGAGGTTTCCATATTGAGCTAAATTGGATTCACACAGAGGGACATGAACAGTGGGAAAGGAGTTCTTCCTCACCAAAGCTCTTTCACTCTAAGCCTGAGGACCAGGAGTGAAGCAGCAGCACAACCACCCTAAAAAAAAAGAAGAATGGATAAGATTAAGGCTATTACTTTTCTCCCTGCAGATATCTCAGCAAGCCAGTATGGGTACATGCACATGATATTTGGAAAGAAAACAGCAAAAGGGGAAATGGTCTTGTACTTCTTTCTTTCTCTGAAAGTATTTTCTGAAAATTCTTTTTGTGTGGAGTTAAGATTAGCCTTCCTAAATCTGCCTGAATAACACATGTTTAGCAGGRATGCTCTTGTCTTAAGGAGACTGGCAGGTTGAGAGGTTACACTTTAGCAAGATGTATTTTCTACAAACTCATTGAACCTCTGACACTGCTTAAAAACCATTAAGTTGTTACCTAAAATGCTCTATTTTTGTCATCAGTGTTRCTCCCTGCACCAACTATTCTGTCACTGCAGAGCAGCTCAGCTTTAACTGAGAYGAAACTTCTGATGTAAACAGGAGCAGAGTTCTCCCCCAGTCCTGCACAAATATTGCAGCCCTGACACAGAGCATCAAGCCAGGTCACCATCCCTTTTTGTCCAAGAAATGAAGTGCTCCAAAGCCACATCCCCCTGGCATTGTATACACGGACACACGTGCACAGATCCCACTGGGCACTGAGCCTTCAAACTGCAATACAGCATTAAAAGGTATATTTTTCCTTCAAAGTCCATTTATAATTCCCACCAACACTTAGGAGAGCTGTGCAAACCCATTAAGAAAGAGATGAATATACTTCCCTCCTGAGCACAGCCTTGAATTACAAACCAGGAGCAGCTACAGAGGTCTGACACCTTAAAGTAAAACTTGAAAATCTRTATTTCTTGCAGAGATGCATCTTCTCCTCTCACTCCTGCAGTGCTACAGTGCAGTGTGCTCTGCTCACCTCTGCTGCCTGATGGTGCAGATATTCTTTCTGTGGTCAAAGTTAAGAAGTGCTAATGATATTCAAAATCCATTTCCAGATCAGCCCTATCTGCATCTGTTTACTTGACTGAAAAAACCCCAAACATATGTCTGCAATACTCACTTATTTCTCTATAGAAAAGTYATGCTGACATATATTCAAGGACCAGAGTTGTTCAGCAGGCTTCCAGGCTGTTTGGGTATTCATTTCCAGAGTGTTTTCCTGCTTTCTTTTATAACAACAACCATAACAAAACATCCTTTGGAAAACAGGAGCATAAAAGTCAGCTGATTATGCCCCTCATCCCCCTGCTTCAGAGGCAGACAGGAGCTCTCACTTTTCACAGATAAAAAGCTGTTCTTGAAAACACTTTTTGGTGGCCTTTCTCACCTCTGAGACTACAGATGTCTCACCAAGGCCGGGTTTGTTTCTTCAAACAAACCTTTACAGTCCAGCGATGCCAAACTCCTGCTGAAGCACAAGTGTGGGCACTCAGTGGGATTGGCAATTTCTCCCTCACAGGTGAGATGGGAACACACACCCATTATTTGATAAGGATGTCCAGAATTACATCGAGTTTACATGTGTGAAAAATTATCTTATAAGGAAAACCAGCTCCTCATTTGTCTTTAAGGATGCAGTGAATGAAATTCTATCAGTGCTCTCCTGCATAATTTCCTTGCACACACTAGAACAAGCATAAACTGGGGAAAATGATACTTAATTGTTATYTGCTTTACATAAGGAAAACATTATTTCCTGGACTAGGTGTAGAGAAACTCCAGCTCTTTTCCACCTGTGTTACTCACCCACTGACTGATCTGTCCATGTTGTTTTGCCTCTGTACCTGATTTCTGATTTCTGGACTGGTAGGAAGAGGGCAATAATTTCTGATTTGAGTATTGCCGGATCAATTTGCCTTAATGACATATGGACACACACAACTTCATAAGAATTTTCAAAATGCTCAAGACAATCTCCTATTCGCCATCATTGAAGCTTCCCACTGTACCACTACAATYTGGAGTAACAACTAACCTCTCAAATTCCCTCACACAGCAACTCCTTTAATTTTCAACACTTCACTGTCACTTACAGACAGCTTGTGCACTTGTTCCATTGCACAAAGCACGTTCTCCTGCAGGTAGATGATGGTATAATACACACCAGTGGTGATGGAGCTGCTGCAGAAATCAGGGAGGTTTGTGTCAATCCAGTGACCCCAGGGAGCTCTTTGTTGCCCAGCTGCCATGAGGATGGCTCGTGGCTGTGTCTGTCCTTTTGAAAAATAGACTCTTCAGATTCATCTGAGATGCCTGGACAGCAGTGCCCAGAAATCCTTCATTTATTCTCCACCGTGSACAAATCAACCCCTCAGGGCATGCTTCCTGCCACTGAGGATTGTCCTACCTCCTGCTTCAAAACTGATTTTTACCTCTTGGAAAATTTAAAAGCCCCAACAGTACAGAATTTACAGCACAGCTGCACCACAGATGCATTGGACAAGCTGCCCACGATGCACCACACATCTGAGCACATGATTCTGGTGAGTCTGCCTTGCTTTTGCTTTTGCCACCAATGGATGCAGCTGTGCTGGTTYGGTGATGCTTTTATATTTCATCCTAAATTAGCCCCATGTACTCACTTGCTAAAGGAAGAAGTGCTATCACAGGTGACAGGACACAGCAAGCTGAATATAGACAGGTGTTCCTTTCCCTGGGAAAAAAAAAATCTTCAAACACAGAAAAGCTGTGCTGGGGCTTCAAGTTTTCTCATCAGAATTCAACACCACTCCAACACCTCCAGGGTGAACAAACACCATGCAGGAAAGAGAGCTTGCTGAAGAAAGAAGCAAAGCAAGGTGTTTTAAGCACTGTACTTGATTCACCTTCCCTTTCTCCTCAGCCATCCTTGCTTCCCCCTCAGCCCCCACTCGCCCTGAGAGGTCCCTGCCCTGTGGCTCCTCTGGAGCAGGTTAAGCCACATCTGCCCACAGCTGTGTGTGTGTGCCAGAGCCCACGAGGCTCACACTGTATTTGCTGCCTCACAGCATCACAAATGGCTTTTTTAGGGGGCAGTGGCAAAGGGTGAAGTTTKCTGGAGCCTCCGGGAATCAAAGGAGGAACAAAGCTTACTGAAACTGTTCCTAGTAACAGCAGCAGACTGAAAATCAGCCTGTTTGTTGTTCTGCTTGGGTTGATGCACCTCCAGAGTCTGTGCATAACATCAGAAGAGAACAGCACACAGCTTTCCTGTCAACTCTCAGTTCAACTTTTAGATATTCCTGATGGTTTCAGGCTGCACTTTGTTCTAAACCCTCAGTCCATGGTAATGGGCTAAGCAGGTGCTTCCTCTAATAGAAGATTGATTACACAGCAAAGTTTGGTGCAGAACTGAAACAGTATGGGTATTAAATGGCTATTTAGCAAGGAAAAATGATTAGCCATTGCAAATGCTGAGTTCTGATTTCACATAAAAGGTCGATGTTAAAAAAAAAAATTGTTCCAGCTTCATTGAAAGGCTGTTTTGACAGATGTGTTAGAGGGCTTGGGCAGGATCAGGGATGCACAGGAGACTGCCTGGTGTCAGGTGCAAAACCCACTGCACCTAATGTCTGAAAAAAGAGTTCCATTTTCATACACCTTATGCCTCACCTGGCCACTTCCACCCATGAAATGCAAAAAACAAGTCATGTAAGAAGAGAAGAAGTCTACACCTACAGAGAATTTGCTTGCCCACCTGTAATCCTCCAGCAGAGCCAGTGTTGCTCACTCAACATCATGTACTTCATAAGGTGCTCTAGGGGAGCTTAATGACAAAGTAGAATAATTGAGAAGGCACAGAGAAAACAAAATCAGGAGAAGTGAAAATAAGAACAAACATGGCTGGATATAATCTGTAAAATGTACAAGACTGAATATCTGACAGGCCTTTTTTTTGAATAAACCTAAATCCAACAACTATTCTAAAGTGTAAACAACACGTTTATTTCACAAAAAAAAAAAATTCACATCTTAACATTATTAAATAGAGACTTGTCCAAGGCAGAGAGGACATCAAGGTCATGATGGGCACATTTCAATGCTTTTATTTAAAGAGTCCATGAAATAATAAAGAAGTATATACAAGCACTTTTACAGTCTGGAAGACAGAAGRAAACAAGCAACAGAATTGAGGAAACTTCCTCACCCAAGAGCCAGAAGTTCAGCATGTTGGTGTTTCAGGTTTTTTTGTTTGTTTTTGTTTTGTTTTGAATACAGGTAATGGAAACCAGCAATGTCATCCAAAATCCAACCTCAGTCTGACACTGGTTTGACACACTAAATGTATTTAATATTGTCATTAAATTCATTATCACAGTGGAAGAAAGTCAAGCAACTGTCACCACTGGTATGCTGCAGAAATAGAAGTGYATTTTCCACTAGGGAACACAAGGAAAGGGAAATTAAAGGAATTCTGCAAACCACTYGCTGCTAAAAAGAAAAAAGTCTCTAGAATTCTCTTCACTCAGACAGAAAGAAGAAAAAAGGAAACAAGACTTGGACACACACACACTGATCATGGCAGGAAAAGAAGCATAATAAATTGATTTGTGTACAAGTGCTGAAGAATGAGCGACATCAYCCTTGAAAGAGAACAAACAGAGACCCATTTTGCTTTGAGAAGATCTGGTATGGCCAACAATGGAACAYTTTTGCATTTAAGGACAGTTTCCATCTGAATAAATGTACTCTTAAAGAAGTATCAACATGTCTGAGGAGCAACAAGTTTGTGTGGTACTGAAACACAGCTCAAATGAGCATGGTGGTCTTGGTTCATGGCTTGGTGAGTGCTGGAGATGGTGTCCACTGTTGTTAAACTTGGGTAGAGGAAGAGCAAATCAAACTCCTTTATCTGGGGGAATTTAGGAGCAGCTACATTCCAGGCACTTAAGGTGTGCTGGTAAAACATCTTTTCCAAACACCTCCCATGACCAAAAATCAGTTGAGGGTTTTTTTGGTGTTTTGTTTTGGGTTTTGTTTTTTCCCTTGAAATGGGAGTTTTTAATTTAAGGTGTCATGAACTCTACTCTTCATATTAAAAAAAAAAMCAGAAAAAAAMCCCAAAAACCAACAAACAAAACAAGCCTGAAACAGGGTGTAGAGGAACAAGGACAACTTGGCCACCACAACACAACTTCCAGGTTTGGTGCTTCTGAGATGGAAAGGCACCACATCTTTTCACGAAGGACTGCTGAGATGATTCTGCACCTTCAGAGCCCCTTCCCCCCAGCTGTCAGAGSAGGGGGAATGCCCTCTGGGGATGAGAAACCTCCTCTGTCCAAGTGCTTCTCCTGCCACACCCCTGCAAGCCATGCAGCCCCTGGACTCCAGCACAACGCTGCAGATCTTAAACCCCGAACAAAATGAAAAAATCCTCACTTTACTCACCCAGCCAATATATTTCAGGCTCGTGCATAATCAGTGCTGTAGCTGGCTCTTGCCCAGGAGCCCTCTCAGAAAAGCCATACATTTCCCAGATCTCCTCCACWACCACCAGTTAAAAAGGGAAGCTTCAAACTGAGAAATAGTCCATGTAGGTTTTTATGAGGTTTTTTTTAAGGCATATTTACCTCCTATCATTAAACAGATAATATCATGTTAAAAATAGACTCAAATTATGGCCAACACTGCTCTTAAGTTTTCAGGAATCTGGCAAAAGTCAAGGGGAGAAACACTTGGCAAAAGGAGAAAAGGTAAGAAGTCATTTTTACATTTTTCCTCACGTGGGGTGGGGAGAACATTACAGGCTTTGTGCAGTGGAATCTCTACTCTTAGTTCTCTCTGTTACTCAGGGATCTCAGAGCCACATCATGGATTTTGATACTGATTTCCACTGAAGCCTCAAGAGGCTGTCAAAAAACTATTTATTCTCTGTACTACTCAAGTTTAAGACTCATCATCCACCCCTCAACCCTGGGACAAATGAGTGCCTAAAGAAACAAGACACCTCAATTCTGAGCTTTAACACGAATATCATTTTCACCAAGCAATAAATAAGAATATCAAATTTAGCCTGCCACCTCCTAGGATTTCCTGAGACAAATATCTGCTGTGTGAGGAGCTTGGGCAGTTCCTCAGGGGTGTTCCTTCAGGTCCTGCCCTGTGATGTTCAACATCAACACAGCTCTCAGTGGGGAGAAACTGGTATCCCTCGGTGGCATTTGACACGTGTAGGTTGCTGTGTCCTGTCAGAGCTCCTGTGTTCCCTCAGTCAGAGGTCAGGAGGCACAAACACTCCCTGTGGCTGAGTGCTTGTAATTAAACACAGTGCYGAAGAAGCTAATTAAAAAAACTGTTTTGATGATAGCTGTGTAATACTTCATAACCTTTGTAGTGGAACAGCTGTGCAGAAAGATCTAAATTTGTGCGTGTTTTTAGGAGTGTGATATCAATGCTGGGCTGACATGACTGCAGGCACTAAGRAGCAGGAGAGAGGCATTAGTTTGGGGGGCTTTGGGCTGTTCAGAAGGACAAGAAGTCACCTTATCTGCCCCCAGGGGAATTCTGCTCTGCATCACTGCCTTCTGTAAGCACAGGGGCTATTTTAAATGTGCTCACACCCTTATGGTAAGCTTGGGTTTGGGCATTTTGGCTGCAAAAGTTGAATGCAAACATATCCAGGTAAAAATCTGATAGCCATTCCCTGGTGAGATTTTCTTTCATGACAGAAGAGGTTTTGGCTGCTTAGATACATATATAGACATATCTATAAATATTTATATACACAGACATGCACACTCTCTCCCCTTTGCTCTATATGGGACCTCAATTAAAAGTTAGGAATATTTGGATTCTACTCTGGTGTCAGCTCTGAGGAACCTGATCTAGTGGAAGGTGTCCCTGCCCCGGGCAGAGGGGYTGGAAATTATTTTCTTTAAAGTCYCTTTCAACCCAGGCTACTCCATGATTCCATGAATGAAGAGGCAGAGATCACAGCCTCTTCATTCACAGATAGGAACCATTTCTGAGCTATCTCCCACTCCCCAGATTCAGACATTTCCTCTTGTACCAAATCCTCACCCCCTACCAGTTCCTGAGACTCTGCATCTCATTGAACTCATGGGAAAAAAAAAAAAAAAAATCACTTTCTCTTGTGTCTCAACAGCACGATCAGTTTTCACAAACCACAGAAGTCACAAACAGATCACTGTAAGGGACAGATTCCAAACAAATATTTCAACTTCTTATGCACACAGAAAAACGAGGACAAAGAAAAATCAATAGCAATATGCTTACTAATATGTGCCTTAGCCACAGGCTGCAGCATGGGATGCAATATACATAAGGTAAACATCTTCAATGCAACACAGTTCAATAAAATGATAGATATTCCAAAAATAAAGTATCCCCAAAGAAACAGAAAACATAATATCTGCCCAAAAAAAGAGAAAATCCATGTAACCTCAGCAGTGAGTATGCAATAATATATACCTTCAAGGCTAGCTTTGGAATAAAAAAGCTCTTTGGGAAAAAAAAAAAAGAAAAAAGTAAAGTTTCCTCTATTGCAGAAAGGGCAGGCAGCCCAGGGATGCTCACTGAAGTGCTCAGCAGGGCTAACAGGGGATGCACTTCTGCATTGTGGGAAATAGATCTGTAGAGAGTTTTTAGGGTTTGATAGAAGGTTTATACAGTATGTATTTGTATATTAATTTTGAGATAGGAAATGTTGATTTAGAAATGTTATGGAAYAGGATAGATATTTTCAAGAGAGAAATAGAGCTAGAAAAAATTTTAAAGGATGGTTTTGTAAATAAGGTTAGATATTTGTGGAGAAATAGAATTATGAAAGATGTATTGTAGTAGGATTTATGAGGGTTAGTTTTAGATGATTGGTCTTAAGGTATTTATAATAAGATGTGGTAAAAAGTTGATAGGTTACAAAATGTTTATAGCGTATTTTAATTAGGAAATGGTTGAGTTTTGATTGTGATGACATGAATTATAATATTTGTATTGTTTCACTTTTTTTTTTTAATGAGACTGAAAATGGAATAAAAGGTTTTTGAAACGTCTTTTAGTTACTTTATCTCTAAGAAAAAAGTGTTCTCCAACACTGCATCAGGGCCTGCCCAGAGGATGGAGCTTCCCAAGGTGAGTAAATCCCTCCGACAGCACAGGATCTTCCRAGAGCAAACAACGCCAGTACAAAGTTGAAATTAACACTTTAAAAAGTACAATTTCCATTTCCAAGAACTTTCAAAGGGCCTTGCTCCTCCTGCACTTCTCACCTCTCTTCACTGTCACCTCGGGACTAATTTCACTCAATATTGCCAAGGGTTCACCCGATTGCTGCGTGGAAAGGAAACACAAATCCRTCCTCACTGTCTGCTTGACGATCATCTGGTTTCTAAAGCAATCCCCCGGTGCATGTGATTTGTAGGGGAGGATGTGAGTTTGACAGCCACATCCCTCAATATTGCACATAAATTAAAAATACATCACGGACATCTCAAACAAAATCTTGAAACATTTCGCCTGTTCTTTTGCAACCAGTCCAGCTAACTCCTTTTCAAGTATCTTCCTACTTAAAACTGATCTTCATTATTCCAGCCAACTGGCAAAAGCCAGAAAATGGGAGGATKATGAATTAAGGAGCACTGGAGTTTCTGGTTGTTTAATATTTGCTTATGAAGCACTGAACTTTAGTTAAATGCAAGTGCTGAGGGTTTGGTCTAATTGCTGCTTTTTTTCATCTTGCCAGGTTATTTGCTTTAATCCTGCCACCTCACTGACTTCCAGCACCTCATTATACATTGGAGAACCAAGTTAACCAACAAAAAGAACTTGGCCAAAGTTTCTTGAACATTCTCTTAAGGCATAAAAATGAAAAGTTATAAAAMCAATAGTTCAACAAAAAAGTAAAGAAAGACAACTCTTCATATGACTATTTTGCAAGAAAAAGTATTCTTCATGGCCGCAAGGCTTTTATTGAAAAAGAATGTCTTTTTGGATGGCAAAAGTTTCTTGAACCTTGAATGACTGAGCACCATTTTTCATTATGTTAATTTAAGTGGTTAAAGGTTTGCCTGACTGACACTAATTGATGGTCCCTCCTGGGGCTTAATTGACACGAGCTTGTCTCTATAAACCTGCACTGTTAATCAGCTCCTTAGCCACTGAAGTGTCAGTGGGTGTTGCAGACAGACAACATTGATTCTGAGTGAGGGTGCTCTTCAGCACTCTTGTTGTGRTATTTCATTAAACTGATATTTTCCTGATTCCTTTCTGAAGCAGAAAGATCGTGTCTTACATTAATTTTCTGCTGGATTTATTTTTGCTGTTGTTTGGGAAGCATTTCATTTAGCTGTTAAGTGTTTCCTTTGATCTTCTGCAGTAGGCTTAGATAACGAGATGTTAAATACTGGCTGAAAACAGCTCGAATTAGCCATGATAGAGAGTCATCCGCAAGGAAAGAGCCATCCTTTGCTACACCCATGTTATTCCTGTAGTGATATCGCATTTAGAAAATACAAGTRGGGAAAAAAATTGTTATTGTAGTGATAGACCAGTATCCTTTCTTCCTTTTCAGAGTCAGCACTGAATATTTTCTGATGTTTCTCTCAACTATTAAATTACTCCAGTATTGAATTTCCCCAACAACTCTATCCCTTGCTGTGATATACTCGCATTTTGATTTAAAAAGTCCTTTTATAAACTGCTGGTTTCCATTCAAAATTGGCCTATAGCCACAGTTCCTTCTCCTATCCCTGCTTCCAGAGCAATTCCAAACTCCTCATTTTTAGCACATCTTTTACTTGCATTGGTTTTCCAATTTTTAAGAAGTCCTGAGTGCACACAATATAAGTCATTACCTATTAATAATGGTACAATTATTGTAAACACTGAAGATAGATGGGGATTCAGATATTCAGATTTCTCCTCTATCATGCACAAAAAAGTGACTTTGTAGCATTCTCAAYAGAAAGTAGGGAGTGTATGAAGGTATAACTTTGATTTACTTTGCTGACAGGAGTGTTTGCTCGCTAAAAATATCAGACAAATGGTTAAAAGAAGTTTTCAAAAATAAAAAAAGTGATTTATAAAATATGACCCATTATTTTCCTGCCCATTGCAGGGATGCCTGGCAGAAGTGGGAACTGCTCAGTAACAGCATGGTAGGTGACTTACACCAAGGCAGAGGTTACTCWACATGTTAGGAAGACTCTAAAACAAAGTTTCATTCTCAAAAGATGTTTGGGATGATAAAGCAGGACAGTCTAGTATTTCCTGAAAATAATTTGGGACAAATATACACTTCCATTCCATCTCATAATGTGCTTAGGCACATTAAGAGACAGCTATAGACAAGCAGTTATAAATAACTTTAATTTTAAGTTCTGCAGAACTAACCCACAGGATATTTTGGGGATGTGACTTTYCCTCTTGCCCCAAGGCCATGCTCCCAGCTCTGGGGCCCCAGGTACAGCAGAGCCCCCAAAGCCTTCCTGCTCCACTGATSTACAGCCACAGTGATGCTGTAAAGACATTTCCCAAACCCACCCTGCTCACTCCATAACAYTGGCTTCCACCACTTGGGTTTCCAAACAAACACCTCTAGATCACATTTTACTCTTGGGAGTAACACTTCAGACATATCTTTAAAAGTACTTCACTATTCCCCTTCCAAACTCATCATAATTCACCTGCCATGAAACACCTTGGAATAGTAACTAGATTTTGGAGGGGGGGTTGCCCTGTGCTTAAATAATTCTTGCTATAAGGTCATAGAAGATGTAGACAAGTTGATAATAATGGTAATATTTGGTAGGTTCACAAAAATACTGAACTGCCTCCAATTTTATGACAGCTACCTGAGCGGGAAGCACACAGCAGTAAACATGGATAAATCCATTTTTATAGACATGTATATAAATTATTGGGATAAACTCATCAAAAGCACAGCAGGTTAACTGGTACACCAAGGGGAAAAAAAATCTGAGGATGTCCTAAAAACAGCAATACAAGCGTGGCCTTTAAATTGTTAAATTATTTGGACAGGGAAAATTATGTACATAAAGATAAGCATGGGATGCATCCTGAATAATTTATTTCAGTTCAAGTTCTTGTTTCCTAAGAAGTCAAAACTTGTGGGTTGCTTTGAATTTACAAGTCATAATGGGCTGACCCAATTTATACCAGCACACTGCAAGCCTCCAGAACCACTTTTCACATTGTTCACTTAACATCTCTTTCTTTGAGGGCTGGATTGTTTAGCTGGCCATATGTGAAAAGATACCATATGCTGTCAGGAAGTTTTTTTTTTAAGTTACACCAAGGTACAGAAAGATTGAAAAGATTTTAAGACAGGCTTGTGAAAACTTTAAATCATAAACCATTCCACAATGCATAAATCATACAATTGTTCAGATAGCAGCCCTCAGTTTACATATGTTGGATGAGCAGCTGTCAAAGCTATTTCATATTTCTTCAGTTCTATTTGCCTGCTTCATAGTCTGCCCAGTGTTGTTTTCTTTTCCTCTTGTCTGAAATGCAATATATAAAATACACAGATATTGTTTGCCATTACATCAACTCAGTTTTGAGTGTTGAACAACAAAACGCTGAGAAATAAAGCAAATTTCAGACAGAATAGGRAGAGAGTCACATGCTTCATCCACAAGTTATAGTTGTACAGTGAAAGCTGCCACTTCAGGGTTCAATCCCAAGTTATCTATGCTTTTGCTGACAATCTCCCAATATATTTTACTAATATAACAAGAATTCTTCCTCATAAGCATTCTTCATTCTTACTCTTGTCCATGAGATGCTGAAAACCAAGCTCACACCAGCCAACACACACTGTATTTTACAGCAATTAAATATGCTGATAGATTTCACAATAAGCATGTCTCAGGCAGCCCAGGAGATGATGAGTTCAGCCCTAGAGTTTAACCTCGGCTCTGCTACCTGAGCCAGAAAAGACATAAAAATAATTTCATCCAAAAGATTTGCAGTGAGCAAAATGCCTGCAGCAGCTGAGAAAGTTGTAACTGGAAACAAAGCTCTACAGTCAACCCTGACAAATTCCTCAAAATGCTTTTTCTAAGCAGATTACRTAAATTGTTTATAGCTGTGGAGGAGTGGCTGTGTGTAAGTTTGCCTGGGATTAGCTCAGGAATTGAAGGTTTTCTGAAGCCCCTTAGAGCTCAAACACCTTCCCCACTCCCCTGRTGCTGCTGGGTGTAGCTGTTCCACMCCAAGATGCTGCAAARCCCTTCCTCCACTCCCAGCTGGGGTACCAGCTCCTGGAGTGTCCTCACACCAAGGAGGATCCCTTACAAATCTCATACCTCAACTATTTTCTTTCTTTACATCAAGATACCTGGATACTCCAAAATCCATTTATTCCTATCTTAACGAGGCTGGGTTAAATGAAGGCACCAYTCGAAGTTCAGGTAAAATCAAAAGTTTAGAAGGATTCAAATGGGAAATTCAACCAGGCTTATTTAATATGCTCAGTCCAATGTAAGCATAAAATTCCTTTTCTTTTCTGAATTGAGCAGCCAAACTTTAGACTCCTGTTTAATTTAAAGTAGGCAGGAGCCTAGGTTGAGTCCATATCCTCAGGATTGCTTTCAAAGGCACAAATTTCATGTTGAGGGGGTATCACCCTCAGCCAGGTTTCCCATTTGCTTGGGGATTCAGTCACATYTCRTCACCCCTACTCTTGGACTTCTTCAGAAAGTTATTTTCCTTCAAAGCTTCACCTATTTTGAAATATAGATTTCACTTTGAGAGTTCATTTTTTATATTTAAATGGGTGGAAAACCAGAAATCCATTGAGCCAAAAAAGTCTTCCTCTCATTCACAAACCTAAAGGCTGAATGGTTCCCATCAGCCACSGACACAGAAAACTTTGACATGCAAATAGAAATTCATAGTTTAGAAATCTATGAACTTTAAACCCATTTATATAGTTAATGAGCCTTGATTAATGACTTTGGGGAAAATGGATGGTGCATGATCATAGCCTTGGACATAACAAAATCAAAGAATTTAAATGCTGAAAGAGAGCTGGCATGTGTAATAAAGTTCATGGTGGTAAAATATGAGGAGTTTTGAGAGAATTGCAGTGTTTGCTAATTTACATGCCATGAACTACACTAGCAAGCTCTGGGGATCTTTTTATGCTAATGGGATCTGGAGTAGACTAAAATGGAATTCCAAATAAACATATATATGTATGGGTCATAATCCAGTAACTGTAGTAAACACATCCTGAATAAAATTACAGAGGAGAACAACGAGAAATCCTTGAGCAAACCCYGGAGTGTTATTTGGGTATTTTATACAAACCAAAAAACCCTTTGTGCATTTGTATATTGATGCCATAGAGGCACCATGCAGCAGCACAGCCTTCAAGCAGGTACACAAGTTATCCCTGTGATGCAGAATGGATTTAGGTAGGAAATTGAGCCCCTTTCCAGGTGATCAATGCCAGAAGAATTGGGGGCCAAGATTTCAAACAAGCCATTTCACCAGAGAGCTCTAACATGAATATTTGTATTGTCAAGTCAAGGGGAGTAGGTGCATTTCCAGTATTTTACATTAATAAATTAAAAATGGAGTTGTATTTTTTAACAAAGTTTTTTTTTTTATGGATAAACTGTTTAATTAAGAAACGATATTTAAATTATTTTGATTTTTAACTTAATGACTAATTATTTGTGGTTTGTAATGCAGATTTATTTATTATATAATACTGCTTAAACTTATCAAGAACGTGAAGAAGGATTAGTTTTTGTTTTAAAATTTTTATTTTGTTTTATAAATATTATTATATTTCAAAAAATTAAATGTTATTATCTGATAATAATAAACTTTTCTTTAAATAATAGTGCAATAATTTCATTTAAATTTGTATTTATTTTTAATTTAAATAAATAATATAATATGCTTTTATTTAAATTAAGCACTCAATCTTAGTTTTATTATTTAATTTTGGAAGTATTTTCTTAGGTCTTAGGTTAAATGTAGTGTTCTTTTGGGGGTTGGTGTTTGTCAGTATGAAGTCTAAAATTCTCAGTAGTTAGGGTTCTAACAGCAGTCATGGTGAGCTGATCCASACTGCTTTTCTAGACACTCAAGTTTCTGCTAGAAAAGTTAGCTTTTCAGCTGGCTGCTSTAATTAATTTACTCTTTCAGCCCTGAAGTTGTCACAGTACAGAAATGAGATGCATGCAAAGAGACTCATTCCAAATCAGCACTTTCTAGACCATGGAAAGTTGCTCTATCAAAACTCTCCCAAGTCAAACACTCAATGCTCCTACCCAAGCTATGGTCAAACACGCAGCCTTGGTTCACTGAGCACGCCACTGGCATGCAATTGTAGCCTTGCAGGGGCATTTCAAACCTGTCTTGACATAATCAATAACCCATTCTCCACAAAGAACAAGCAGAGTATTGGAAATAAACATCTGTGTCGCCAGGTCAGGCCCACGCTGGCTTTTCCAATTGCAGTGCTGCTCGCTTTTGTACAAGGACTTATTGCCCCTCAAGTTATGCTAAAGAGAGGCAAATAAAGCCTCACCCAGCAGCTCAGGCCACCAGCACGAGCTTTGCTGGTGCTTTGATTAGTCAGAGGCTGATTATTAAGTGAGATAATGGATTTCCCTGTGTGGTTTCACATGTTGTCCCTATATCTGTTCTGCCAATTCACCCTTATTTCATTTTCTTAGTCAAACTAGGCAATGCCATTCCTGCTGTACTGTTTGACCCTTCAGAGTTATCACCCATCCTCTTGTGGCTATTTTTAGGAAACTTTGGGGAGGGGATTTCAGTGATACTCAGTAGAAACTCTCATACATTTTGCCACTCATCTTCTCATTTACACACAAGAAATGTGCAATACTTCAACAAATATTGAATAATTTCAGGTTCAAAATAACTCCCTTAAATTTAAAAACCCACAAAGAAACTAGAGCTGACACTTAGGGTTCAGGACCAAGCTCTTCACTCACATTTACTGTGAAATGTTGTGGGACAAAAAGAGTATTCTTGCTAAACACTGCTTCCAAAGTGTCTCACCACACTTTTATACTGCAGCTTATAAAATACAAGGACTAACTCTACAACACATACAATGTATTTTTATTTTTCTTACACTTTTAAAAGTGACAGCTGCAATCAATTCTCTTTTCTGATGACATTAGGARTTGTCCATATTAAACATTCCCAAGGAAGACTCATAATTTTTGGATTTCTTTTAAGAGGCCARTCTAAGAGAAGGCAGGAAGCCTGAGAGCTACTCCAAATGCACTAATGAAAGAAACAAAACAGATCAGGAAGTTAAATTCTGTCTCAGAGCTGCATTTGATTTCAACAAGAGTAGCTTATGAATCTTGGAAGTTCAGACCAATGTGGATAATTAGAGTAATTAAGTCTAGGAAGARGCTCAGATACATGGAAAAGAATTCATTTCTGACCATTCCATTTCATGGCTGCACATGCTTGTGCAATCCTTCCCAGCAGATGCTTTCTGTGCTTTCCTGATCCTGGGGTGTTACACAGCCAGCAAGAGAGACAAGATGAATAAGTCAAAACCCAATCCCACAAAAGCCAGGTAATATCTCTTTGTATGAGTGACCCAAGCTGRCCTAGAGCAGGTACAAGAAAAGAAAATGGAAAAGGGATGGAGCAGGAGGGCAGTGAATCCCCAACCCTTGCAGGGTAATGCACTGACTGAGGCTAACCCCAGGTCCCCAAGAAATCACATCCTGGTAAAAATGGGCAAAACCATTGTGCAAGGTGGGCATGAGTAAGGAGTCATTTTCATTGTCAGTYACTGAAAACCAAGAGAGGAAGAATCAAAGAATCAGCTCTTGCAACCTGCAAGCTGACATGATAAAATTTTGAAATCAACACTGAATTCCTATTTTAACTCTCAGCACAACTGACCTTGTGTCAGCAACTGCTCCTGTCATCACATTAGCAGGAACTTCACTCATTAAAACAYCTCCCCTTTTGTGCACTCCTGAAAAAAATTCCCAGATTAACATGTTGCTCAAAATTCCTTGGGTTTAGAACTCTTTTATCTAAGAAAGAGTCTGCACACAGCCTTTTAATAGATGCTTCAAAAGAAGAACCTTAAAGAAATAGAAAAAGTACTTCACAAAACTCACCAAGGCTCACCACTGCCATGGGAGGAGACCCCAGATGTTCTGTTTAAGCCTGGGGTTGATTCCTTCTCACAACAAAGTGTTCACACCTGGGAAAAATACTTAGCTTTAGTATCAAGTTGCTGCTGTGCATCTCTAATACTCTTCTGTGTACACAGTGCCTCCAATAAATGTAATAAAAAGAAGTAATGCACTGTTGTGCTGTGCTATGAACTCAGAAACACARCAAGTGGGGTCAAAAGCACAAGAACCTCAGACACGGGGAAAGAAATGCAAGCAGATGGAGGAGGAGCAGCTCTAAGCTTGTCAARGCAAAGAAAAAAAAWTAGATTAAAAAGATCCAATGTGAATTTAAAAAAACTCAAGGTGTTGTTCCTAGGGAAACTTAGTCTGGGTGAAGAAGGAAGAATTTCAGTGCCTGCTGTTACCTTCTCCAAGGTGCCTCATATCTGGCAAGGTATTGAAGAGCCAGAAGAGCTGGAATTAATTAATTTAATTCAAGYTCTAAGTAGTCAATGCAATGATGCTACAAGAGACATACATGACCTCTCTCAAKCAAAGCTGCAGAAATTAATCCTCACACTGGAGGGGATGACATGCATTCTTCTCCAGTCTATCCAGCCTATTTTCCCATTTATTTAGATTTTTCTGTATTTATGTGTGTATTTAGGTGAGATTTTCACTGTACTGAGCCATAAATGCTGGAGGAAAGAGTTTCTGCCTGTTCATAAACAGTGTACCAGGTGTCAGGGTTGCAATTCAGCTGTCAATGGCCAAGTCTGAATTGTGATAATAGAGGCAGAATTGCATAAAGGAAGTTCTCATCACTCTTGAATTACATTATTTCACCTTTGTCTTATCCAAGGTTTTCTCCTTTATAMAAAGAGAAAGAAAGCCTCAGTTCTGACTCCTCTGACAAGTGATAAGGAAAATATGAACATGTTGGACTGGGAAAAAGCGGCTTCTAACTCTGGCTGGGTCCCAAAAGTTCTGTATGATCTGGAGCAGCCCCCGTTCCCCCTTGTGCTTCCAGGGAGCTGACTCCCCTCACACACACCCAGAAGCAGCAGCTATAAATGAAGCATACAACAAGCCTGCAAACCTGCCAATAGCGGGTTTGGCAATCAGAGCTACCCCTCATTATATTTAAAACAACAAGAAAAATTAATGCAAGAATAAGATCCTGGGGTAGTGCAAAAAAATAATGGCAACTAACTTAAAAAGACACCAAACCTCTCTGAATACCATTTTTAACTCCAAAGCATAAAGTTCTGTACTTTAAACTGTTTTTGTTTTTTTTTTTTAAACCAATGAGGCATTGGTTCTGCCAGTTACAGCCACAGGAAAATGAAGCTTTCTGAAAAATAGAAAAAGCTTATAATATTTTTTTTTCCTTTTTTTACAGTGTGTCCTTGGAAAACATCACTCAGTAATTATGCTTGTGCTGTTGCATCTTTTCTGTGCTGCTCAGGCTCCTTTGTCTGAGCCAGGTGTGTACATGAAGGGAACAGATCCTCAAAAGCAGTTAATACCTTGCATTTCCACTTGATGAAGGCTTTCTCATCTCTGAAGAAACAGACTCTCCTATCTCCTGATTTAACCATCGTTGCATTGACAAAGAAACCAACGCAAATAATTTATTTAGACAAGCTACCAGCACCTGCAGAAGGACCTGCCAGTGTGACCAGGAAGGTCGTGCTGGTCCTGGAGAATCTTCATTTTTTCTTTCCCCTGCTCCACCTGGAGGGTCACAGCTGACAAGAAACAGGCAGAGAGCTTGGGAAAAAATTCTGTGCCAAAGGCTTTAAGATGCAGCAGGTCTTTCTAAGGGAGGGACCTACAACCAGTCGGACCAGGAGAAAAAGAAAGCTAGAAATATTCGCATTTCACTTGGCAAGTTCTCATCATACACTAAGAAATAATTTTGGAGCTCCTTAAAGGATAAAAATGCCTTTTTTAAGGATTAATTGGGAATTTCAAAGGGCTCTTAAAGGGTTTAAGCATTCTTCCAGCACCACAGGGAAAGCAATAATTAGCTTTTCTCAGCCAACCTGTACTTTTGAGCACTGGAGAATAATGAAGTATTTTCCATATCCCTACCTCCACAACGTTTATCCTCATCCCTGTGAGCCAAGCTCAGGCAGCCAGGCTGCAGGTGGCTGTAGGCTTTGCTAATGCTAAGAGAGGTATAGGCACTCCTTTGGGGGGAATTAACTGTGAAATACACAGATCAACGAAGTAATTCTTAACCTTATTCTTTGTGGAACAATTCATTCATTTCAACTGCCCTTATTATGTTAATCCACCTAAAGCAAGTTTCATAACAAACAAGCAGCCACAACCATATTCTCTCCTAAATAAAAACAAAACAGAATATCTAAGTGTATACATTTTGAAAGCTTTTTTTTTTTTTAATCATCTTTACTGGCAACATCAGGATCAGTGGGAGGCAACACAGAGCACCAGTGAGACAGTATCTGCAGAGGTTTGCTTGGGTGAATTCATTATTGCTTGGCAAACTGAGCACTTTCCTCAGGAAATATTTTGTCCTTTGGAGTTTTTTGATTTAAACATACTTAGTTGATGCAGCTTTTTCCTGAGTGTCTCTTTCTTAAAAGCGCCTCTGGCAAAAAGCAGAGGATAAAGGCACAGCAGAGCCAAGGAACCCAGGATGCACTCGCAGCCTGTGTGCCCCTGTTACAGCCCCAGGAGGCAGGGGCAGGAGGAAGGTGAACAAAACCTTGGCTGTCTTGTCCTTGGGCAACCACAATTTGGAGGGGGCAAAACCCACCAGGGGATCTGCACTGCCGATTTTCCTCTGTTAAGGAAAAACATGGCTAAAAATGTGCAGTTTTTCCAGGGGAGCCCAGCCACCCCCAGCCACTCTGCCACACCGGCCTCACCACCGGGCTTGCTACAATCAGCTCTCCCGCTCCTCTCCTTCACTTTTAAATGCTTTGCTGCCATCAGAGGTGTGATTCCTGCCACCTGTCCTGCAGAGCTGTCCCACTCTCATGTCCAAAGGCCCATCACWTTCATAAACGTGGTGCCACAGCAGGATGGAGTCTGCCTCAGGCYGCACTGCCTGCACACCGAGTATGGGCTGGAGGGATGAGGCAGACCAGGTAAAAACCCCAGATATTTTCTATTGTGAACATTGAGTAATGGATAAAATCTTACATCTCCACTAATAATTAAACTCATGGGAAAAGAATACAACTGTGTGGTGTGAGCTACATAAATCCATCTAGGTGAAAGACATGAATTTTGTACCTTGGATGTTTTTGGTGCCACAGTAGGCTATGCAGGCAGGTATGCAGACTCCAGCACCTCATAGTAGAGGTTCTTAGTTTCCAGAGAGCAACAGCTGGATTATCTGGATGAGCTGGGTTTATCCCAGCAGCCACATCCAACACACTGAGGGAATTCATCCAGACCGTGTCAGTCCCTGCTGCTTGACAAGGCAACATCTGAGCTGGCGCAGTTTCCAAACCTGCATCCACACAGTGAGGGAAACCTCGGAGCTCCCAACAGCAGAGCTCCTCAGGGCCATCAGCTCCCTGCTCATCCAGGACARTTTTAAGCTCAGCTGCCTGTGAGAGCAGCCTGCAGGTCACAGTCACAGGGAGTCCCCACTCCTGGCCACTGCCACCAGTGACAGGAGCCCAAAGCTCTGCACAGGGGTTGGAACCCCCTCAATTCAGTTTCTGGACACCTGACCCCGCAGAGCGGGATTGCATAGTGTAGGTTTGACAAAAAGCAGAGGCAAGAGCGGAAGGGAAAAGAGTTTATGTGGTTAAGCTGAGTGTGAACACCAGAGAGGTTGGACCTAAATATCAATATAACCAATTTCCTTCCAAGGATGTATTTCTTGCCCACCGAATGATCAGTTAATCCTCCTTTTTACTCTCCTCCCTTCAGTGAAACTCCCAAGTTATTGCAGGTGTTATCCAGGGACACGATATTCACAGTTCCATTTGCTAATATTTTACTGCTCCCATTAAAACCTGTACAAAGTTTAGAGACTGAACTTGAATTGTGCCCTTACTGGAAGCAGCTTGAACCCCTCAGTTCTTCACTTTCATGCTACAAAATGGAGACTATCCCCAGAACTCTCTGAATGAGAAATTAATCCCTTGCATCATTTCTTTTCATTTTTTTTCTCTCTTATTTTTCTTTCTCTATGTCCCCAGCCTTGCTTTTTATATACCTTTCAAACCTCAGCATATGCATATACCTCATTTTGGGCCCATCTTGACTYGCTAATATCACATGCAATCCATGGCTTCCATCTCACCAAAGTGAATACAGTAAAAGAGCAGAATGCTTTTTTTCTGAGATGTCATGTAACACAAGATATGCAAACTGTCTCTGATTGGAAAGAAGAGATTATTTTTCCTGTCAAATACATATGCTTTATGTACAGTGCTTGTTAGAACAATGTTCAACAAACATTCCATTTTTAAAGGCAAGAATATGCCGAAAATGAGTTTTGCATGCAAAACCTTCATGTCTAAGAAGAAAAAATTGGAGTACTACACAGTGCATTCTGTTATCAGGAACAAACATGGGCAGCAAGAAGCTTCTGAGGGAGTGGAGACTGCCAAGTTTGTCTGTAGAATTTTGGGTTTGTCCTTTTTTTATAATGACCCGTGTGGTGGGGAGGGAAAATACACGGTGGCAGTGCCAGCCCTGGTGCCAGTGCTGAGAGGAGGCAGGAGCCATTGTGGGGTGCAGRGGCTCTGTGGTATCCATAGGATTTAGCCAATCTGTTCCTGCAGCTGCCAGTTTTATGCATGATTTACCTGGCTGGATGCAGCTCCAGGGTTGGAAAGCCAGAGCTGCTCAGAGCATCCACCCAGCYCTCTGCTGCCCCAGAAAAGGCAGGAGAAAGCCTCCAGGATTTTGGTCTGCTTTGTTTTAGTTGGTATTTGGTTTTGTTTTTTTCTTTTCTGYATAGCTCTGAATGCTCACAGATTTAATTTTTTTTTAATATATATATATTTTTCCTCCAGATGGGCTTCTACTAAAGATTACACATAAACCAAGGAAAACACATATGAAAAAAGGCTTTTTTAAACCAGACAGTGGGACAGCACATGCGCTTGTCATCCCTCCATGAASCATAGGCTATTAAAGATGTAATATTTCCACTATATCTCAGCTGCAGTACAAGAAGTGACTTCAGGTGAGCGAACACAGCTGACCTTCCATARGCATTTCCAATACCCTTCAAAATATCACATTATTTACCAGTTGTGGRAAAGTGTTCTTTAGTAAGAAGCATAAAGCAATCACAGTGGCTTTAGAGATTTTAAAGGTTTCCTAAGGAGCCACAAGTGTCTGTAAGATGCCCTTGGGGCTTCTGTTTTGCACTGTGATTGTGTGGTGTTTTATTTCTGTCATAAAGTGCATACAAAGGGAAAAGGAAAGAAGTAATCTCCTACAGCTGGAAACCAAATTACAAGACTCTCTTATAATAAGGAGAGATTTTCCCCAAAGTGACACAGTGGGACATTAAGTCTTTGAATTTGATCCTACCTAAATGAACAGGAAAAAATTCCATTGACTTCAGTGGTAGAGGATCAAACACCAAAGGAGCTATTTAAAATATTATGTAGGTGATGTACGAGTGTGGTTTCATAGATGTCCATTAAGAGTCTTTTTATCCCCTCCTCCCCTCTGAAAATGCTGCAGAAATATTATCAGGTTCTGTGATTACAGCGTGTGCTGATATGCCAAAGGTATCTCYAAGAGCAGCGTTTCTGTTGAGGTACTAACTCAGATGAGCTTTACATTAACAGGAGTTCACAAATAAGGTTTTGTTATCTCTGCTCCTGGCAATTGTCAGGGCACACTGAAGCATTATTAACATGCCTGCAATCAGAAAATGAAACATGGCACCCAGGACCCAGCATTATCCCTAACTTCAGTTCCAAACAGTTTCCTTCTAATCTACCTTTTAGCACAACTTCCAGAAAAGAAGGAATTAATATAGTGGGAAAGCAGAGTTTCTGAGGTCTCTCTGGCATCTTGAATCCTCTTTGAAGTAGAAAAAAAAAAAAAAAGTAACAGTACCTGCACCCCATTAACCCCATTACATTGGAGTGACTCACATTTAGGAGATTCAGCTTCTCTGGCAGATTTTACAAAAGTCAGTATTTCCTTTCCTTACTTTGCCACTCCATGAACACTACATGAAAAACCTGGACCTGAGCTCAAATGCARAGGAAATAGGAATTTTATAATTCTTAAGTATAAAAATTAGTATTGTTTAAATTAATGCAGTAAAAAATGTTTGTAATCCACCTGAATTTACCTTTCTTATTTCCATTAAACTGAAGTTGCTTGCAGTCACCTGCCTCAGGGTTATTCTCAGAATTTTATTTGCAGGAAAGAATTGTATTTTGTGAGGTCAAATTTTTCAGTCTAATTCCAGTTAACCAAATGTCCTGAAAGGACTTGGACCCGTCCTGACTCTYCTTTAGCAGTAGGAAAGTTCACGAACTGCAGAACCAGGGTTTAGCTCCTTGGAATATTTTGGAAAGCCACAATTGTCTCATTGTAAGGCCTGATCCAGAAAGTGCTTGTGTTCATCTTCTTATTCACCACAACAGACTTTAGAAAATGTTTAATAGGAGTCAGAAAGTGATATGAGAGAAATTGTACACTGGGTGGCTAACTGGTAAAAGAAACAAAATAAAACTGAGCTAAAGGTTTGTCTTGAGACATTCCTATGGGACAGGATCACCCTTAAATAAAAACTGTTAAGAATAGGCCTTCTAATTTTGTGATAGTTGCTCAAGCTTTGCTCTTCCCACAAAAAGAACTTTTAGTTTATATGGTAGGGTATAACATTGCAATAACATAAGCCAGGCAGCTTCAGAACAACAACTGATGAAACTAAATAAACTCTGAAAGGCAAGAAAAGGAAAAAAAGACACTTTAAAAGTAGCGTCCTGGACATCCAAAGAAGATTACTATTTTTTAATACAGTTTCTTAACAAAATCCTTGCTAATACTCACATTCCTGTAAGCTCTGAAGTGCTGCTTTCATACAGACAGGCAAATTCAGTCTACCCTATCCTGAGCTGATCCCTTCCAAACCATTTCAGTCAAACCCAATCAGATCTCGAACAAAAGGAGCTGCAGTGGCTGTTTGACTCCTGGCAGTGACTTTATCACTCCTCTCCCTTTTGTGGCTGCTTCTGTGCAGCTGTGAGCTCATCACTGCCAGTCTGGGGCTGGGATCTCAGGCTTTTTCAATACTTAGCAGAGTCTTAGCTCAGGGCTTTGAATCGCTGCTTGTGGGATGCTGAGTTATTTTAAGAAGTAACTAAGGGCTGTGGCTATGCACAGGTTAATGGCTTTGATGCTTTGCTGCTCCCAGGTGGGTGGTCTGCTCTCTGCTTTTCCCATCTCTGTGGTCCCTCATCCCTCCTGCCAGCTCTGCTCCCCCTCGGCTTCTCTGCGAGGTTGCTCTGGATCACCTTGCAGGAACAGCTCTTTTCCTGGGTGCTTTTTCTACCACCATGTGTAATTGGATTAGAATTGTGGAATTACTTCGTGGARGTGTCTGCAGGGCAGCAAAGCTGGTATAAAATACATAGATGGGGATGTAACCAGGAGCAGAGGATGGGAAGATCAGGRTCTCCCCCTTCCAGCAGCAAAAAGCTCTTCTGTCAGCTCACCAATGTAGCCATGATATTTTCTGAAAAATCCCTTTGCCAGGATTTTTTCTCCTGAGAAGCCTCAGGAACAAAATGTAAACMATGATTATCTGCTGCTGKGGRATGCAACAGGTGCATCTGGGATTGGTCTCATGTGGTTGTTTCTACTTAGTGGCCAATCACAGTCAGCCGGCTCAGACTCTGTCTGAGACACAAACCTTTGTTATCATTACATTCCTTTTCTATTCTTGCTAGCCTTCTGATGAAATCCTTTCTTCTATTCTTTTAGTATAGTTTTAAYGTAATATATATCATAAAATAATCAATCAGCCTCCTGAAACATGGAGTCCGATCCTCATCTCTTCCCTCATCCTCAGATCCCTGTGAACACCACCACACACCTCATGTCCACAGACATCTAATGGGTGCTGGAATATCTTTCAGTCTGCTCCTTTTTAAAGCTGTTTTGTTAGGGTTGGAAACAACCTGTACAGCAGAGGAGCCTAAAATGGATGTGCTTAGTCTAAAGCTGCCAAGAGGCACACACAGCACATCCCCAGCTGAGCTGCTCAGGGCTGCCTTCAGCCAGGGCTCCCCTTTTGGTGTCATTAATGTCACACACTCCTCTGCAGGGACCTCAGCTGGATTCCTTGAGGAGTGTAGCAAAAGCTCACATGATTATTATCATTTTTGTTAAAATCACAGACTGAGTCTAGAACGACCCATCTTCCTACTGAGAAATCCAGTCACAGCTCCTCCCCAAAATGGAGAGAACACCTCCCACTCCTGGGGCTGCCCCATCCCTTTAATTACCTGCACCACAGACAGCCTGGCCTCCACTTGGCTGCTACAGCTCTGCATCTTGTCAGGCTTGAACATGAATCTCTGCTCCAGGGGGATGATTGCACAGTTTATATAAACTTCCCAGCAGAAACAGCTGATCTTTGAGGCAAGGACTGCACTCCAAAGTCCCTTGCTCTTTAACATCCCAACCACAAGCCTACAAAAGCTTCTTTCATGTTTTTTATCYTTTCTCACAATATATTTTGAATACTTGATGTTGAGTGAGGCAGCTTGAGAAAGCTAGAGGTGCCTTCAACCTGCACAGTCTGTGTGCTGGTGGCTGGTTTGTGCTGCACAAATGGCAGCTCCAGGTTTTACCAGGCAAAGTTGGGAATTCAGAATGATGCTTTCCCTCAGGCAGGTGCTCTCCATCAGGTGTGAAGAGAAGGGGTGTGATATCACCTTCTCTGAAGGCAAACAGGGAATGCGGCTGCGTTTTCATCCTGGATGAAATTTACTTTTCCAAGGCTGGTAAAATGAGGTTATGATGAGCATGAAGGGCCTTACAGCTCGACTGACAGTAAGGAATTGTAGAATCATTCAGGTTGGAAAATACCTCTAAGATCATCAAGTCTGACTTCTGCAGCCAGTCCTGGTGCAAAAGGAGAAAAGGGAAAAGGCTGTAAAGTCACACTGTCACATGTTCAGAGGCAAATGCCTTGCTGCCGTGTCTACAAAAATTTCTGGAAGGCTCTTGCATTAAAACTACTGCATTCRGATGCTTCATTAACAACTCCAGCTTTGATTGCTTGATGTGTTTTCTGCTCAGTAATTTGAAGCCATAAATCACTGTTTAAGCTCCTAAAAATGAAGYGATTGTTAAGGAATTAAGAGTATATTACTGTCAGTAATATCTGATCCTTTGAGATAGGAAGAGCACATAACATCTCTCTAACTATCTCTGTGGAGATTGTGGGGAAGGAACTGATTTTTTTTTTAATGCAGATATTAGACTCAGAATTCTAGAAGTGCAAACTGGGAATATTATGTTTGCAAGAAGCCTGATAGCCTAAAATCCTAAAAGCTTTTAACTAGATACTTTATGTTTGCAAGAAGCCTGATAGCCTAAAATCCTAAAAGCTTTTAACTAGAAAAAAAAAAAAAAAACAACAAAAAACCACAAACATCATCAGTGGAAGTTAGCTGAACCGGACTGCTGATTTTTACCCAGAAATAATCAAAAATTCTGGTTTTGTGTATATTTAGAATTAAGAAGAGTAATCAATCAGGCAATAAGATTGGCCTGGACTGGGCAATAGGTTAACCTTTCTGAAAAAGCATTATTTCAGTTTTAGAATTGACTTCTTATTAGAGCAGACCAGGCTCTATTTCCAAACAAGAATTTGGGTCTAAATTAGATACCATATCAGGTACGTGAAACAAAACAAAACAAAAAAAACCAACAAGAATTAGCCTGAGAACAGAATTTAAAACTCAGAATYAAAACTAAGAAACTAAGAGTTTAGACAGCTAAAGGCTTAAGAGTAATCTAGAATTTCACATTGTGTGGCCATTACTAGCAACTAGCTATTAGGAAATGCTAAACACATAACTGTGTTGGAAGCCTCGGTTCTCTCTGGAGATTAAATGCCAGGCTGAATCAGATTGGAAAAAAGGCATTTCCATCCCCTCCAGGCTCCCTAGTCTGCAGTATATTCCCRAGGGTTTAAATCAGAAGTTCAGAAAGTTTAACTCTGCACAAGTCCCAGCTTCACTGGCAAAGCCGAGCGAAAGCACCATGACTCAACGGCCTGCTCTGGGTGAGCAGGCAGAATCTGCATTTTTCACCTCAGAAAGCATCACAGACAGGCAGCACTTGCACAGCTGTGGGGTCACAGGATGCAGCAGGTCAGGAGTCAGACAGAATTAACAAGGYGGGATATAAAACAAGCTGTGGCAGAGAGTCTGCCCGTCAAGGAGCAGGAAAGCTGTGCTCAAGTCCATGCTTGCTTCATTCTACAAAGGAGAAGAAGAGGGGTGTGTGGGATTTTGATCTGTTAATGATATAAAAGCGTGGAGTTTGAGGAGTTCTTTTTGCTTTTTTTTTTTTTCTTCACTTTAGGGTGTCTTGTTTAATTATACTGCACTAGCTCTGTCTCTGAAAGGGCTTAAAAACTCAGCTGTGCAGCATTGAAGATTTGTCACAAAACTGAAGGTTTGGCTGGGATCTTGTTTTCRGTATCCTCTGAAATTTTTAGTAAAGTTCAATTTCGTGTACTCATAACAATTTTATTTGTTTCCTGTTGAGTGACAAGCTRGGGATAAAAACATGGGATTTTTATTGGATGTGAGTGCACATCATTTTTTTCTTGAGTTCCTTAGGCAGCACCCAAAATTCAGACCATTTTAAGGCAAATTTCTGGTGGTAGCAAGATAAAATTGTAAGGGAACAACTACATAAAATTGTTAGAGAACAACTATTCTTCAGGTAATTTTTGTTACCAATGACAGATTTTTCCAGCAGAAATGTACTTCTACTGTGGGCTGCAATTCTTGTGACTTGGAGCTGCACAAGCCAAAGGCACTGATTTTAGTGCACTGAGCACGGGTGGTAAAGCAGCAGACCTTCATTAGAAAAGAACATTTAAAAATTAATTATCTAATGCTGCAAAATGTGAAAAATAATGGAAATGTAGTTAAATTTTCCATATGTCCTATTGAATCAATCTCTGATCTTGTTAGGGAAAATATAAAGCACCTGTCTTTGATAAGGGTGAATTACTTCTCCAGGACCAATTCTCCTGGCTTTTTGGAATTGGCATTGGATTTTTTTTTTATGCAATGTGTTGCTTGATTTAATTTCTGGCATGATGACTTCTCTCCCTTGGTAGATTTTCAGCTGCTCAAGAAGTAGAAAGATGATGGATTTGGTCTCTCTGAGAAAATCTTCCTAAATGAAGCAAACTGGCAATTCCATCTAATTCCAGAAAGAATGAATGAACACCACACAGATAAGAAGWAAAAAAAAAAAAAAATTAAAATAATTATTCAATGGCATTCAAGTCTTGTGTTAAATTTCATTGGGAAATAAAACATTTGACTGAGAACATATTAACATCACCAGACAGCTCCATGCCCAGAGCTGTGTGGAAATAGTTAGAAACTTTAAATTAAGCTGAAGCTTTAAGCTTACCCCACRTGTATGAAAGTTTGTAACAGAAGGAATTCTTGCCTTTCATCTTTGTTATTGGCACAGAAACTCTTTGAATGAATGGACGAGCTCAAAAGTTGCCCATTTAGCATCTAAAGTATTAAATCAAGCTGTGGGCCTACATGGCTGAAGAGGATGAAATGTTCATCACTTGTAGGGACRTTGAAAATTCTGTACAAAAATTACAAATAACATAAAACAGGGAGTCATTTAAATGCTGACTTTGTCCATTAGGATGTGCAATGTAGAACAGCAAGTTTTAATTCCATATCCTATTTTTTTCAGCAGGAGGATTGCTGCAGCTTATTACACTTCATTATGTATTTAGCAAAATCAGCAAACAATMCAGAACTGAATACTAATGAGGATCACACATGTGTGAAATGGTACAGGAGGAGGCAGAAGGACAGAATTGCAAGCTAAAATATCTTTGTATATTTTAGAAGAAGTGGCTCTCTAAAGTTTGCCTGTGATCATAAAACCATGGAATGGTTTGGGTTGGAAGAGATCTTAAAGAACACCTCATTCCAACCCCATGCCACGGGCAGGGACAGCTTCCACTAGAGCAGGCTGCTCCAAGCCCTGTCCARCCTGGCCTTGAGYACTTCCAGGGATGGGGCATCCTGATCCTTGCTCATGCAGACTCAGCAGCCATCTCAGCTGCTCATTAGCAGGGTAATTCCTTGAGTAATTATGTCAAGAGTTGCCCAGATCTTAAGCTTGTTCTGCTAATAAATTTGTGCCTCTATAGTTGCACCTCTTGTGAGGCTGAGAGGCTCATTCAGCCCAGGGCTGAGAGTGGCACCTCAGTGCTTCCTTTCTGCTTCAATGAACTTCTTGAAGACACTAAAAAAACTACTGAAAACAAGGAATGAGTAGATGAGAGAAGGAATTTTAGAAGGAGCTGTGTCTTCCCTTCAGTGGAAGCGATCCAAGATCTCCATGCTGTCTTCCATCAGACACACAAGTGTTGCCCACCCCCCCCCCCCTTTTACCAATAAAATTTCTCCCATTTTGCATTTTCAGCTGTTTCACTGATAATTTTAGATATCAGTGTTCACTCTTTGAAAAACAAGGTTTAAATACATTGTCCATGGAAAATACTTTCCAGACAAATGCCAACAAGGACAGGCAAGAAATAACAAAGATCAGTAGGTTGAATTAYTCTCTGGACTGATCTTTGATCTATGATAAATAAAACTTTAGCCAAAACCAAATGCCAAATTCATTTCTTCCTTCCTCAACTCCTCTGTACAACTGGAATATCAGTCTGCAGCTGATGGTGGCCATATTWTTTTCTAGACTCTTAGGAAATCCTCCAGAGTAAATATTAATAATGTKTGGGCATATCAATCTGTAAAAGCTGATGGAAAACCTTCCTAGTTGTCCCTAGTGGCATCCTCAAGTGCTCTCCATCACCCAGGAGAGGCTGCAGCATCAGCAGCCACAGGTCAGGAGCTGAGGTCACTTCTGGAGTGTCCTGTCTCCCTCTGCACTGCCCTGACACACTGTGGGATGCTCCAGGTGTCCTGGAACAGATTGGGACCTGCTCCTTGGCACCTCTCAGAACCATGGAGATCTTGAGACCTGCACATGCACCTTCTAGTTAAAAATCTGTGCAGAGGATATTTATTCACCTTAAGAAAAACAGTATATTAATGTACTTTAAAAAATATAAAGCACAGTTTCCTCCAAGAAGCCACAACTAATTTTTAGGGATTCTGATACAACTGATTATTGCATTACTGTCTGATTATTGAATTGAAAAAAGTGCAGCTGTTGCTCTCCAATTTCTGTGCAGTAAAAGCTCCCTAAGTTTTCAAGATATCCARAGGAATTTCCCTTACTGTGTCTTCATTTTCAATGTATTCTGCTCCTGCAGAGTGATGCTGAGTGTAAGGTGTAAGGAAGATGCTTTTTCTCTCCTCTGCAATGCTTTCTGAATTCTCTAGGACTGCTGTATCTCATCTTGCATAACACAGCAGATGGGAGAGAGAACAGAGTGGGGCAGAATCCAGTAACATCCTTTGGATGGTTGGACTGGCAGATTGCAGGAAACTGTGTTGATGGTACCTGCCAAGTCACCAATCAGTCTGAATCAATTAATTGTCAAACTGGCACACAGCTCCTAGCAAGAAGCTCCGTGTCTCATTTGGKTTGGTTTTCTTTGCGTTTTTATTTTTATCTATCAAATGTCACCTTTTTTTCTGTTTGTTTGTTTTAATATCTTTACTCTTTTGAAGGTTCATCTTTTTGTTTACTGACATCTTGAGTATCCATGCTTCTTGTAAGCCTGTAGATAATGCATCAAAGTCAGTACTGCCTGGTTTTGCTGGTGTTTAATGTTTTCTGGATAACAAATTGTTTTCAGGAAGTGAAAATGTTATTCAAGGGACGATATGTTTAAGATATCAAAAGTTAAAGCATCACTGACAATACTGGAAAAGATGTTTTATTTCTTCATTAGCAACATCCTCTAGCCACTTAAAAGTCCTGGTTTCTATTTTTGTGTGTGCCTTTCTCCAGCAGTAATACTGCTGTTGGCTTCCCATAAATGACCTTGTTTATGTCTTCATATTTATTCATAGCACCAAGCTATGACATAGTATACAAATGTAATATACACATTACTAACAGCATTTAAATTAAATATGGACTGTAGCACAGGCAGCTCTTCCCTGGGATAGGGAGGTCCATCCCCACTCTCCTTATTCCTGTTGGTAAAATCTTTTTTAGCCCTATATCTCCCAGGGCAGGGGACATGCCAGCCCCAGAAGTGCCCCACGGAGCACTTGTGTGCATCCCCACCACCCAGGAAATATTGCAGCTGCTCTTTTTCTATATATTATTTTCTTCTGGATTGTTTTTGGAGCAGATTTAGCTCTGCCTCACCTCCTTGCCTGCCCGAATGCCTGTGAAGGTACAAGGCTCCAGCTCCAGCAAGCAGCAATGCTTCCCAGCACAGTGGGGGCCCCTCATATCCTCATATCCACTGGCACAAAATCAGGGGGAACTGATGAAAGCTGCTGTGGTGTGTTCAGCAGACACCTGCCTGGCTGCACCAGCAGTCCCAAACCACCATGTCCCCACTATTTCTGGGTAAAACATAGTGTTTTAAGGTTCATAAGTGTGCTGGGAGATACAACGTGAGCGCTACGCAAAAATCTGCTCTTTTATGGACTCACTCGGCAAAAATGTTAATTTTTCGTAAAAGTAACTTTCTGGTTTTTGTGGCTGTGGGGAAGACACGGAATGCTTGTAGGAGTGGGCCCTGGCCTGTGGGAAGCAGGTGTTCCCTCCCAGCCCCGTTGCCATTGACGGTCTCAAGACATCTGTCATTGTGCAGGGAAAGGTGGTCTGAGCTCAGCGGAGGCACAGACGGAGTAAGCCAAGCTTTTACTGTGTGGAAAAGAGTTACAAATATTTCAGAAGAGAAATCAGCATTAAGTCATGCAGCCTGTGCAGGGCCTGGGAGAATCTTCTTGTCTGAGATGGTCCCAAGGGTTTGACATTGGGTGGAGAGGGCCAGAGGAATCCCTCAAGTGGTGATGGACTCTGGATCCTTCCAGATGAATCCCTCAAGTGGTGATGGACTCTGAGACCTGCTCAAGTGGTGATGGACTCTGGATCCTTCCAGATGAATCCCTCAAGTGGTGATGGACTCTGGGACCTTCCAGAGGAATCCCTCAAGTGGTGATGGACTCTGGGTCCTGCCAGGCACACATCAGCACTGTCAATGCCAGATGTTCACCAGGATTACACCATGGTGTCTCCATTTCTCTCAATCATGTGGGCACATAACACGGATTTTGTGTCATTGAAGGAAGACAAAGACTGAAACTCTCACCATCCGATGACAATCATGAGCAGGGCAACTCCTTTTATAAGTTTAACCCATCAAAACCTCCTGATTCAGCTGCATGGATTCAYACCAGGCTCTGCATGAGGGGGCCACAGGGGCTGTAACCACATAGCAGATAGCAGAAGCCCTTCCAGATAATTTCTGAGTGATCTTGTGTAGACCATGGTCTGCCATACCCACGGTCTCACCCTTCTCCTAGACTGCAAAACATCACTCCTGCTCTTGTCAGAACGCAATSAACTGGGACAATACTCACCTTGAATCTTGCAAGCCCAAGCATGGGGGAGATCAGTTGGCCAAATAAGAGCTGAAATAATTTTAAGAAGCACAGATCCTCTGAAGACCAAAGTATAAAGATATGTGTGTGTCTGTGTGAAACCACTGCACACACAATCGAAGAATTTGAGAGCAAAACTTTTCCCAGAGCCAAACAGCCATGTKCCCTCATACAGAATTGCATATAAAATCTTAGTAAATTTTAATGTGTWTTAATCCAGCCTTTGTGGTTTCTTTGGATACTTGCCATTCTCTTTCCATATCAGTGCATTGTTGTATAGTAAGTTAAATCTTTTACGAAGTTGCTTTACGTGGCTGAGTTTGAACTGCTGTTCAAAGGATTTTTCYACTTATGAACTTGGTGGATGGTGACTCTTTCTCTACAGTTGTCCAATTAATTTTGTTCCTAAATGTGAACAAAAAMCAGCTTGTATCAGGATAGTTCCTGTTATACTTCAATGTGATTTTGATTACATTATGCTACAGAAGTAGCACTGGCCTTCCTTCAAGTCTAGGTGAGAAGCTAATTGGTTTCAAACTGTTTTAAATATGCTGAAGTTAGAGTTGTCAATTATTTTTCTGGAACAATAATAATTTCTCAGATTGAACTCTGCTTTGTTAAAGGGCYTTAAAAGCTGAAATAATGAAATAACTTCCTTTTTTTTTTCTTGTTTTTCTCTGCTTTCACATTTAGAATCTTTTGGTTCCTGACCCCCACAGCCTGTTAATTTTGATCAGCTTTCATTCTGATCTGAAAGTGGGCTCTCTCTTTTTTGTTTTTTAATCAGTATTGTGTTAATGCATTTTACATTGCTTAAAAGTTACTTCAGGAGCTGGTTCTGAAAGAAGCATGGCAATATCTTTAATAAGCTCTCTATTCATGCTTACTTTTAATGTCTTTTTACTGATTTAATCAATAATTTTGAAGCAGCATTGTGCCATCTTTGTGGGCATCTCTCAACAAACCAATTACAAATTCTTTTTAATAAATATCCAAGGGTAATGTGTCATCACAAAGATTTATCTATGGAAATGCAATAGTGCTGAACACACACAGAATTGCCTCAAAATTTCAGCTGAGACTTACCCAAAATTATTATCCACTTCCCAAAAAGAGAAGCAGTTCTGCAAACATTTCCTTAGGTGTGTGTTTGTCACAGCACCACATTCAGAACACACATCTGGCTACTCCCAGCTACAGCAGTCTTTTACTGTTTTTTGGGTAATATATTGTCACAGAACAGTTATCACTTTTGATACATAATTATCTGTAAAACAGGGATTAGGATTTTGTTGGGTAAGGCCCAGCTGTATGTGAAATCAGAACAAGGGTCATTACMTTTAATGCCTTTTTATCTCTTTGGATGCTGCAACAATTACTGCCTGGAAAGAGGGAKGATGGGGCGTGAGAATGGGCACTCCAAGGTGTTCCAGACATCTGCTTGCCCAGACTAGCATGCAAGAGAAAAAAATAACACTGAGAAATTCAACCAAAAACTAGAAGGTGATCCTCCTGAAAGGCACACAGCAAAACCCACCACAGAAAATGGAGCCTGTGCTGGTGAGGGATGGGTTGCTGGTGGAGCAGAGTGATTGGATTTCCTGATGGRAGAAAGGGATTTCCTTGCCTGCATATGGCCAGAGTCATTTTACCAGAGCTTTTCCCATTTTTTTTCCAGTTTTAGCACTCTTTCTTAATGGTGATTCAGGATTTAACCAATGGAAATGAAGAGATTTCATGCTGAAGCCCAAGTTTAGTTTTAGTTTAGCTTTTTGAGGGTTTTTTCATGAACGGCMAATATTATTTCAGGTGTTTTATGAATGTGGGATTCACCTTGGCATATCAGATTAGTCCAGCACAAAATCTGTCTGACAACAGTGGCCAATATTGATGTCTGATACTGTCAAACACTTCTTGGCTGGTTCTACAACTGCTCACCCTGACCCTGGGCAACCAGATAACTTCTCTCCTGCTGTGCRGAGATTTATGACACTCATATATTTCCATTCTCTCAGCATAACTGCAGATATTTTACTGGGGTATTTTTCTTTTATTTTCAAATGTAATTTCTAATAATCTTTAAATCTTGCTGACCTTTGCTATGATGAGCTGTTAGGCCAAGCTGCTGTCGCTGCAGCTCCACGTGTTTACCTAGAAGGATTCATTGAAAACGACATTTATAAAGCTGGACACGCTGCTCTGCAGCTCCAGAGCACAGACATCCTCTCCTGCTCCTGCTGACATCAGGGCACTGCTGCTGGTGATGTACGTGGGATGAAGAGGAGATCCTGAGGGTGTGGATTTACCAGCTCTGGGCAAGGTGCAAGGAAGTTGTGATCAGAGTGGTGGAGTGTGAGATGTGCGAGTGAGAGCTGGGTGTCTGCTGCAGCCTCCCCGAGCTGATACACGGTGGGCACAGGTGAGGAGAGGGCTCCAAATGTCCTCTAAAGARCTACCTGCTTCTCCTACCTGCTCCTCTTCCCACTGACCTGCTGGGTAAAGCAAACTAAAGGATCCAGGGCACCCCTGCTCTGCCCACAAAAGAAAGCTTCCTGGAGCACATGGAGGGGAAAGGGAACTTCGTTTTCTTGTTTTCTGGTGACTTCATCCATGTGGAGAGGCTCCTGCAGAGTGTCAAGAAGGCAGGATAAATGTTAGGAAGCTGAATTAGTTTATTGCTGGAGGTCCCTTCCAACTGGAAATATTCTTTCTATTCTTCTCCRTTCYGTTCYATTMCATCCCATCTCATTCCATTCCATCCACCAAACACCCCCAAAAGAATGATCTGACAGAAGGCACCTGCTAACATATGGTGCGCTGCACTTGGGGGCTGGGAGAGCTCTTTTTTCTGTTTGGTTGAAAATGTACTTAGTGGCTCCAGAGAGGAGGCTGCAAGCCCCAGAAAACAATTCTTTCTGCACATTGCAGGGATGAGCTGCTGCAGCAAGCTCTGCTTGCTCATTCTGTGATCGTGTCCCTGCCCTGATGAGGACAGACCACCTACTGAGAAGTGCAAGTAATTCTCTTTCCACACCGATTCATTTTTTGGCTCCTTCACTAAGATTAATTCCTCCCTTTGTATTTAACAGCATCTCCAACTAGCAAAACAAAACCAGCTTCATGAATAGCAGCAAACAATCTCCAGCCAGGTTGCCAGGTACTGTGGTGGCTTTGCAGGAGAGACATCTGTCTGATGGCAACTTGACCAAGACCAACAACAGAGCAGAGTCACAGTCCCACGTGCCAACATCAGCTGCTGTTGCCWGCCCTGGACTAAAGGAGAAGTTGAGATTTTTTCAGTTCTATTACCACTGGTCTGAAATTTGCTGTCTGTGTTTAAAAACTTTATTTGGCGCTTGGCACAACAAATGCCCCAGAATGCAGTACGAAGCTTTAAAAGCAAAATAGCCTGTTCTTGCCACTGAGCCTATGCACAGACTTTTCTCCAGGGTCCTCTCCCAAAAGGTTTTGGGACAAATTTCGGTTCCTGTAATAGCCATTGTCTGAGAAAAATATAAATTTAAAGTTTCTGAATAAAAGAAAAAAAACCAACCCAGATAATTTTTCCTGAAACTGGAACATAGGGCCAAAGTATTCATCTCTTACATCAGAACACACACCCAGCTTTAAGTCCAAACCCACAATGGATATATTCCTCACATATGGAAGGGTTGAATTCCCGCAAGAAAAGCTATTTTTGCAAGACTTTGGCTTTTGATGGCAGGATCTGAGATCTAATCTCTGCAATTTGAGGCTGAGCAGCTATGGAGCATATGTTGTGAAATGCAGAACAGAGTTCTGACCCTCCATTCCAGCATTTCACAGCCTCCTGCTCCCCGGCATCCTTCCCTGAGCCCTCGGGTCCCAGTTTGTGCACAAAGAGCCAGCTTTTCCCTCCTTTCCATGCCAGCCCCAATCTCATCTCCCTTCTAAATATGGGCTTGGCAGTGTTTTWAGCATTTGGTGGAAGTCTGTGTGTGTTTTAACCAGAACGCTTTTTCTCCGCAATCCCTTTACAGGAACATGCCAGACGGATTTGAAAGTGTCTGATACAGGAATTACTTATTTGCCCTTCCCCACAGGGACTGCAATGCTCTTAAAAGGCACATTTTAACTGGAATAACCAGATCTSTGCCAATACACATAAAGTGGTTGGACCTCCTGGTGCTTGCAGTGCTTTTGTCCAGTTTGCTSCATCCCTCCTTGCCATGACAGCTCAACTTCTCCTTTGGTCACATTTAGCACCTCCCATCCCCACTCCAGGGTGGACAGGGCCCATCAAACCTCTGTTATAATCTCCACAATTCTCTTTAAAATAAATTAAATCCACAGTCCAACCTTGAACTTCCAGCATGCCCTGAAGCTGGCTGAGCATCTCCTCCCATGCTCAGTGTGCAGTGTGCCTGTGTTTGTCCTTGTTGTACGAGCAGTTCCTGGTGAGATGTGACTGTCAGCTTTGCTGGAGACACAGAGGAAATGTTTTGCACTTGTACAGCAGTGCACTCACTGAAGGAGATGCTGCTGCACACCAGCCTGGGCTGGGTTAACAGGAAAAGGGAGTTTTCTCATTTCTTTGGAGCAGCTCAATCTGCAGTGTGGCGCATGATTTAGCAGCATTTGTGATGTTTCCCTGATTAATTCTCAGAAAGGTTTCTCAGCAACAGATGAAAGAAGGGAGACTACGAGCTCTTTGCCACAGGAGAAACTCCTTTGTGTTGCTGTGTGGTGTCAAGTGTTAGGATTTTTACTTTCCCCTTTGTACGCGCACACAGAGGTCTCTGGCATGGAGTCACTTCTCTGGATACACATTCCTGACATAAGTAACTGGGTTAGGGAAGCTTCTGTGGCATGACAGAAGGGAGGGAAATAAGTAATTTCTTAAAATTCTAGCAACTTGATTTGAAACTCACAGTGATCACTTGGTTAAAATATTTCTCAAAGGATGCCATGCTCAATTGTAGCAATTTATATGATATGTTCTGTAAACTTCTAGGGAGATCTCAAAGGAAAAGAGTAAAAAAGCAAGGTAAGACTTTTATTTTTATATTCCTGGACATGGAAGGARCAGTTGTATTTACAATTAATTTACACTGTTACAGAAAATGCCTGTAAATATGTGTTTGAGCTCCTGTTTGATAAGACCAGAAAATTTCATATTAGAATGTGACCCTTACAGATTTTTAATGGGAAACTTAAATAAGACAAAATAGAACAAATGCACTATTTCCATCATTGTCTCCTACCTTTCAGCCCATAAAAGCCTATTCCTTTAAAAATTAGGCACAGTGCCTRCAGAGAAAAAGTGTCATTAGCAAAAAAGCTTCATGCTTCCACTGAAACACAAAGTATCAGTAGAACTCATCTGTGATTGGAATTAAAATTGTACCAGAAGACTGCAGCACTTGTGCATCCTTCTGGAAAAATAAAGGTRGAGCCTCCATGGCAGGTTTATCTTTGCACTCAAAGAAACTTYCCAGTAGGAGTCCTAGGAGGAAAAAGCTGGTATTTTCCTAAGGGTAGTAAACCAACTAGTTAATCCAAGGGAAATTCAGCTAGATAATTGTAAGCTGTTAAATCCTTAATTAAAGGATGGTACAAAGGTATCTCAGCAGACACACACACACAAAGGTATTTGTCCTCTCCTCAGTTCTAATAAAATTGTTGTTTGGATGGATTTATGAATTGACTTCAGGATTAGATGCTTCCCTTAGATGTGTCTTCATGGTCTGGGAATAAAATTAACACCACAGCAGAATGCAGATTCCAAAGTGAAAAAGAAGTTGAAGTGCTAAAAAACTGAGAAACAAGGATAAGTGCTTAGTTGAGGGGTTACTTCTCTTAAGAAAGTAAAATCTAACAAAAGAAGTTTGTTTTCSTATGAATTACAACTCAGAAACAGGACTTTGTGAGTAATTAATCCCAATTTTAGAGTGAAKTTCTGTGTGTGTGGGTTATGGCTGGGGTAAAGGTTTGCAAGACTGAGCTCCCAGCACACATTGCCAGGTCATTACCTTTAAATCAAGTCTTGGAAGTTAAATATTGAATTCCTGGGGTTTCTGAGGAACCCATGGTGAGTATTTGCAAAAGTCAGAAGGAGGGATAGGAAGATGGGCCAAGAAACAGATTTTGGTTCTTGTGCCAGGGAGAGGGAGGAGATAGTGAGGACTGCAATCCCTGCTGCTCCATCCTGCACCAGAGCTCAGCAATTCCCCCAGCTCAGCTCATCCTCTGCTTTTCTTCCTCCCTGGGGGCTGCCCTCAAAATAAAAACCCTCAGCTCCCCCACTGCCACTTCTCAGCTCTCCATCCTTCACACTGCAAGCAGGCAGCTCTGTGTGCTGAGGAACAGCTTGACAATTTGAAGAAGTGTATAGGACAATCCGTCATGAATATGAAGACTTGAAAGAATGTTTAATTTTGCTTTCTTCAGGAAACCATCAGCCCAAGATTCCAGCTGCTCAAAATATGTCAGCAGTGGCTCTAACTGCAGGGCCCTGMGAGGGAATTTGTGGAAGCCACGTGGATTTACATATCTGCTGCTTCTGTGCTGCTAAGTTGGGTCTCCATCTTTTATTGTTGGTGCATCCCACCCATATTTATTTGGTTTTTACTCTCAAATTCTGTGCAGGACMAAACACAGCCCACCTTACAACAGTAGCAGTCCCACTTCTCTCACAAAGTTATTTTAGAAGGTAAAGGGTAGCAGGGTTTCTATGTCCTTTCACCAGTTGGCATCAGTTAACACACCTTCTAAGCCCAAATGTTAATATTTTATAAGACTAAGAGAACATTCGCTTATTTTATTTCCCTTCCCACAAGCATACACTTGCAAAAATGTTTTCTAACTTATCTTAATTCATATCTCTTATTTCATAATTACCATTTTACTATTCTTTCTGCCCCTGTCATAGCTTAGTTGTGGTTTTTTTTGAAATTTAATCAAATAATAATTAAAATCTGAGGGTAACACCTCTGGTTATCTCTTCATAATTAAARTTTACTYTTTTCTTCAGGAATATTTGAAAGGAAAAGGCAATTGCTTGTWAGAATGCATGCATATCATTTGTGTGTCTGTTTGATGACTGAAGTGACTTTGGCAGGTAATTCAGAGGAAATAAAATTTATGTATTCAKATACTGGGTCTTTGGAATTTTTCTTTGTTAATCTGTTTTGGTTAACTGGTTTCAAGAACTCCCAACTACATGCCAAACAAAACCCAAGAGGCTTGTAAGCTTTCTGTCTTAAACATTGCTTTTGCTGACATGGTAGGTGTTACAACTGCTCTCTTTACCTTCCCTCACAGGCAGACAAAATTCTTTCCAAGATGTGTTCAAGGAAGACCCATCAATATTTCCTTAATGGGGTRCTGGTTTTTTCCCTGAAATGCTAGGGAAAAAATCCAAATCTCACTTTGCTGAAGAGGAGTGAGATACAGTTAAAGCACTATTAATGCAGAGAGAGCTGTGCCCCAGCTACCATTCTGCTCAGACAACAATTTTTCTTTGCTCCAGTCCAGGGTTACTTGGCATCTGAGATTTATAAAGGTAAAAAATAACCCRACACCATAACCCTTTCAATATTTCAGAGTTTACATTGACAAAATTGTTCTTAATATTTTATTGGACTATCTCCTCGCTAGACAGCTTGAGGATATTTTCCTCAAAATAAATAATGGTCAAGAAGATCTAAAATAATAGCTTTTCATTCTAGGGTTATTTACAGTCCTATGATTAAGTCATGAAAAYGCAGAATACGCAAAGTGATTATAACATTGTCAGTGTCCAGCAAAGAGTCTGACAGGACCTAGCTGGGCCACTGCACCCCCAGCTGTGACAGATGTGGCAGCAAAGAAAGACAACACAGTTTGAGTCTATCAGCAGTGGAAAGCAAGATTTCAAATGTGCTGTCAGAGACGAAGAGCAAAAATCATTCTGGTGCTAGAGGAAGTGATGAAAGTTCCCCCACAGCTGAACTCGGAGCAGGGCAGAGGGAACAGTAAATAATCAGTGCTTGTCTACAGGCAGGGTGATGTGTTTGTTCTTGGTTACTGGAATAGTTCTGCAAGCAAAATGGGCTGTTAAGTATTGCACATCAGCGCTTCTTACCTTATTAGATTACAAGGTTTYACAGCGCTCTCCCAGAAGCTGATAACAGTCCTGACTCCCTCTCCTTACACAAACCTTGACAACCATACAACATTTTACATTTAATTACTTGAGCTGAAACTGTTCCTTGTACAAAGGTTGTTTTCAAATTAATTAATCTGCTTCCTCCATATGTCACAATTCTCTTTTGTATCCCTCATGATCTTTCAGACACGAACAAAACTCATCCAAGATCCATATGTCTCTATATTTGCTGTTGTTATGCACTTGTACCTGATTTTTTTAAAACTTTCATTGAAAAGCTACTTTTAAAACTAATAAAACAAATATAAAAGCTTTTCACAATGTCACCTAGTCATGATATACTTTTTTTGTTGTTGTTATGTGAGAACTGTTATCACTGGCATGAACACTAATCTCATTCATATAACAACTACCTAAGGAAGCTACTGGGCATTTGGACTTTTTAATGCAATCTAAGGGCTGGAATAACTTAAGCCCATGGATAAACAGCAGGAACTCTGCAGGTCACTCTCTAGCTGCCCACAACAACAATATCCAGCAGAAGTTAACACCTAATCTAATTAGTTTCCTTGAGGGGGAAAAATATGAAAAAGACAGAGCAGTATCTCTCTGGGTTTATAATGTATATTTTTTAATCCTGTAATTAGCATTGCAGTGGCTTATCCTGGTAGCATGAGATAGTCAAAGCTATCAGCTTTGCTGCCCAAATTAGAACTCTTAGTCTTTCCTGATTCGAACTATCTCAAAATTATTATAATAATAATATTTTATTATTTAAAAAAAAAGTCAGGAATCTCACCACTGTCTTATGTCCTCATGGTGAGTTTGAAGACAAAAATGAGCACCCTGTTATTTTCCAGTGGTTCTGAGACAAACCTCTGGCATTCCCATATTTCTCTGTGTAAAGCAACAGGAAAATTCCCCTGGGTCTGGGAAATCTTTGGGTCTCTCGATCAAGGAAGGGCAGCTGTGATCTGGCCAGGAAATGTGAGCTCTTGGACCACTGCTGCTCCCACCTGAAATGGATTCAGCCATTCCCATTCTGGGAAGGTTTGGGGGTCACTGGATTAGTCAAATTTTTCATTAAGTCWGTCAAAAGCATTAGAAAATTGTTATCCCCTGCTCTTTGCAATCATGGGTCTTGTTATCAGAAAGCTGAAAGAAACTGGATTGTTTTCCCTACCTAAATTTTACTTCTCCTTAGGATAAAGGGAAAGGAATGTTGCCCTCTGAACTGGAGTTTCATGGAGATTTTTCATGGTTCAAACTTTGAAAAATAGAAAAAAATAAGACTGGTAACATCAAAAGTTGACTTGACTGAGTATCATCATTGTGTGACAGAAAAAAGTCAAGAAACTCTAAACAATTTGCTGATCTTGTGCCTTCTGTGTCATCAATTTCCTCTGTTTTTAGATCAACTCTTGAGTGCACCTAGATTTTTTAATGTACAGGTGAATGATGGGAGTCAGCTGAAGTTGGAAAGACTCTCGTAATGACAACACCTTTGGGCATCAATACATGAGGTCTGAATATTTCTGAATCTGGCATAATCTTTTTCAGGTCTTGGCAAAACCATGGAGCTCCATCTTCAGGGGATGCCCTAGAGCATGGGAAGAGCAGAGTTTGTACTGACAGGAACACACCAGCTCATAAATTCAATGACATTGTTAGGATTCCACTGAGAATTCTATTAATTGTGTAGATTATAACAACATAATCACATAGGAAGTGCTGCATAAGGTGGAAAAAAAAAATTATAGCAAACTTCTACTCCAAGTCTCCAAGGTGGGTTTTTTCCTTTTTTTTTTCTCTCTTTTATTATTTTTCCCATATTAAATGGGATGGATAAYAAAAAGTCCATGGCTTTCACTTCAGATTTCACCGTGTAATTCTGAGTGCACCTTAAACCATGAAGGATAAGGCATGGAATACCAAGAATTATCCATGCTGTAGCAGAAAGGAGATGGTGCCAGCATAGTTTTTTTTACAGATCTTCACAAACAACAGCAAACACAGAGGAAGATGGAGAAATGAGAAGAAGATGGTTTATTACTGGCAAGAGCTCCAAGTCTGGGAAGCCTGACACGTGACTCAAAATGTGACAGTTGAAATATATGAAATTTCAGAGTATTAGGAACATTATTCTGGATGTCTTATTGAAACACACTACACAATCATCTGCCACAAAAGTGGAGTGATTCAATTTTAAGGCAATTTAAAAATCAAATTGAGGACATCTCTCATTTGAAGTGAGTGAGACTTGGCAGGTCCTTTACAGACGAGAAGAGTTAAGCCCTGCTGCTGCCTGTAAAGTTCTGGATCACAGAGGTGGGAACCTCAGAAGAGGGGAAAAAAAAACACCTTTAAAAGTTCTATAACTGAGGGGAGAAGTGTGCCCTTGAAAACCAGAAGGGAGATCAGGAGAATCATTTGTGTGGGGGTTTTTATCTCCAGGTCAATGGGTTCCAAGCAATACGAGTGTTTATGTAGGGGAAAAAAAAAAATCTTAAGAGCAGGGAGCAGAAAAAAAAGATAACAAACACAAGGGAGTATTTTCTAAAAAAAGTCAATAGAAAATAAGAATTCATTACTAGAGAAGGAGCATTAGCAAAGTTCAGCAGAGAGCCAATGAACAACAGCGGAAAAACGAAGGCACAACAAATTTTAAGGGTAATCCCAAGAAATGTGCCCAATAATCTTAAACACAGGTGTGATTGAATGGGTTTGTAACTCAGATTGTTAATGGGATTGAGATAAATAATTTGCTGCACAGAAAAAAAACCCTAAGTTTTGCAAAAGTACCTAGTGATCAAATCTATTAATTTATTCAAGTGACTAAACACATACAAAAGGATCAAAGTGGATTTTTAAAACCACATGGATATTTCCACATATTCTTGGCCCCAGTTCAAATTTTTGAAATGACCTAGGGTCAGACTTCTGAAGTTATTCAACAGCCTAAAATATATACACAAGTACTAATGGGACCTACATAATTGCTTAACTAATTCAGTTACTTGACTTCTGTTAAAAAATTTCAATTAATATATTCCACTGGGCTTTGAAAAGGAATTGGAAATGCAGAGAATTTATTCATTAAGAGCTCATCTTCATAATCTGGTGTGTAAGAAAAACAATGTTAAATTCTCTTTGCTGTCATCAGATGTATCTGTTGATCATCTAAATCCAAGCAGTCTGAAGTTATTTTTGTACTYCAGACTATTCACTGCGACTTTATCAAACATGCCAAGGCAATTTCATTATTATTTCTCCTGACATAAAATTTGAGTTTTATCTTCAGATGTATCAATATGATTTTGGCTCCATCTGCACTTGCTAAGTAAAATTAATTGGAATCACATTTACCACGATCAAACTAARATTAAATGAGATTGTTATACTGGAGACATGCTTTTTTTTTTTTTTACTGTTTTAGGTAACATTAAAACAGAGATTTTTCCTGCTCTTTCCTGGATGTGATATTTTTTCTCTCAAACTCTTAAATCCAAATAAATAGAAGGAAATCAGCATAAAACATGTTTTTTTTTTTTTTTTTTTTTTTTCTTTTACTGGTTAAAAACACCATGCAGTCATTTTCATTTTAAAACCCCAATAGGAGAATTACAGATTTTCTATTTTTTGCAAAGGATGCCATTTTGCAAATACACAGGGAAAATTATTAATAAAAAATGGAGCACAGCACTGATTGAATATTAGCGTCTGTGCTCAGCTACTAAGCCGGTCTGGGGGAGATGTGCTTTGTACTCAGGGCATTGTGTGCATTCACAATGAGATAATCAGTTTAAAACTATCCAAGAACTTCTGAACTGCAGATTAACTTCCATCATCCTCTGCAGGAAGGGAGAGTGATTGCCATCCGCTTGCTGCCAACACAATCCAGGGAAGGAATTCTTTGCCCTTTCTTCTCTATGTACATAGAAATGACATGGGAAGTTTAATTTATTTCTTGGTGAAGTACCTGAGGCTGTTTTCATCAGATGAGAATGGTTTGGGTTGGAAGGGACAATAAAAATCATCTCATTCCAATCCCCTGCCATGGGACACCTTCCACTGTCCCAGGTTGCTCAGAACCCCATCCAGCCTGGCCTTGGACGCTCCCAGGGATCCAGGGGCAGCCACAGCTGCTCTGAATAACCCATGCCAGGCCCTCACCACTCTCACAGGGAAGCATTTCTTCTTAATGCCTAATCCCCTGCTCTCTGTCAGTTTAAAGCCTTTGCCCCTTGTCCTGTCACTCCAGGCTCTTGTCCCAAGTCCCCATCCAGCTCTCTTGGAGCCTCTTTAGGCCCTGGAAAGGTCTCCCTGGAGCCTTTTCTTCTCYAGGCTGGAAAACCCTAGCTCTCCCATCCTGTCTCCAGAGCAGAGGGGCTCCTGTCCTCAGAACATCTCCATAGCTCCCTCTGGACTCACTCCAGCAGGTCCATGTCCTTGTGATTTCCAGGGCCTCAGAGCTGGAGAGGGTTCCTGTGTTACCTATAATTATTTTTTGCGTGCCCACTGACAGGAAGAGGAATACAAATTAACAAAACTTTAAAATTGTGTAATCAATTAATCTGCAAATAATTTCTGCCTTGTTTACTGCTACCTAACCCCTGACATCCTACATCAAATTCCATTTCTGCTGGCCCTCTCTAGCTTTGAGTTAAAGGTTCATCTCCACCCTTCCTCCTTCCAAGCAAATTTTTCTGTCTGGACTCAAGACAGGAGATAACAGTATTATTTTCTACTTGGTTTTTCAGAAGACATTCCATTTCTGAAATACTTTCAATTAATAGAACATGGCAAATGATGTCTAAGGCACCTCTCATTTCAGAAAAGAACACAAGCTTTCATCACTAACTTGTCAATGCTCTACTCTTGATCTGATGCGCTTCTCCAAAGCATCACCTCTCTATTTGCTGCCAGGGACCACATATCTGTGACAAACATTTCAAAATGAGTGATAAGGTTAAAACCATTTCTCTGAGTTTGTGTACAAACATTCTGCACATTCTCAAGCCTTCCTCTGCCCAGCTGGCTCTCTGTAGCCATGTTCTCCATTCTTACACCGCTGCTGTGGTTGCTGTAAATGTTGCAGCACCATGAGAAAACCCTAAATCACAGTGCACTGTGAGTGCTGACACAGGAGCCAACAAAACGAGAGCTTTACTGCACCACACAAAAGATCCAYGTTTCCTCCCATTTAACAAACTGCTGAAAGACCTGCAATTTAGATAGCAGGAACTAAGTTCTGTGCTCTAAGTAGGCAGGAGATAAAGGGCTATGAGGCAAAGGAAGGGAAAAGATAAAGAGCATCACTGTAAGACCAGGTTTTGATACTATCAATCCCATTTAACCATCTTCTTTTAGCTAAAATGTTTGTTTATACTGTCCTGGGGTTTTATTCCAAATGTCAAAGTGACAGGAATGATATGAAAAACATAGATTAGAAAGCAATTGCTCAAGTGCAGTGTCCTCTGAGGCAGAGAGGAGACTTTCTTTATGAAGCCTTGGACAGAAGGAACATGATAGTGCTTTCATTCTCCACATTTCAAGCCAGTTGACTACAACAGCRCTGCTAAAACCCAGGATGTCTCTASCCTACTTGTTCTAAGCAGCAATTGCTGTCTATACCATGGCAACTGTGCCTGTTCCTGGAGTTCCCCCCAATGAAGGAAAGGGAAAATTCCTTCTCTCTGTCTTGAGAGACCATGCCTAGGAGAGAGCCTTGACCTTCAGGTCATGGAGGTGGGTGACCTCACTCCCAGGGTTGCATATGACTCCTGTGGCCAAGCAGGGATTATGGGAAGAAACCAGGATGCAGACAACATAGACCCTGTTTGGAACAGAGCAAATAAGCATTTCCATAAATCAAAAGCTTCTACAAATTGGTCTGATTTTTTTGAGAAAGCATTAAAAATGGTTCTTTGCATAGCCACATGACCTATTTTTAATGTATATAAAACCAGCAGCCAGTTCTTTACTGTCTCAGCACCCAGTTTTGCAGCAAATTTACCAGCATAATCCCACTCATCTGTAAACAACACTGATTTCTTTTCTTTTAGAGGTGCTGCTTGGAAAAATTTGTTACAAATAGCTTTCACTGAACTTGAAAAGGAAGTTATGTTGTATATTGCAGAAGGACCCAGCACCTTCAATCCTTGTTCCCTGCAGGAAACGATTAAAATAACCAAAGATKTTGCAATCATTTGGAGAGTTTAGCCAAGGCTTGTCCATACAACAGTTGCTACGGGGTTTTACTTTATTCTAGGCAGTATCTGAGCTCACTGTGGGCACATCCACACAGCTCAAGAAATAACCTAAGCTCCAGGAAAGGTCACAGGAGCAGGCAAGCACACAGGAAGGGTGGGCAACCATGTGAATCCCAGGGCTTCTCAGTGGGTGAGAATAACAGAATCATTAAGGTTGAGAAACCTMTAAGATCATCATATTAAACCATCAGTGTAAGCAAAACATTTCTAAGCTATAACTTATTAAAATGAGGACTCTGGACTGGATTATCAGGAGGTGGATAATTTTATGTTCTTGCATGGAGGCCTTTATGGCAGCTCTGGGAGCTGTCTGGGTTTGGGATGTGCCCTGGACCCCTCACACTGCTGGCTGCAGTGCAGTGATTGATGGGTAAAGGATGTGAGTCCAGCTCAGAGCAAAGGTGAGCAGAGCAGTTTAAACCACTCTTCAGCAGTCATTTAAACCAAACTGGAGTGAATTAGGTCATMCAAGTTTACAGTCATACCAGCTAGAGCCGAGGAGGGCTTTAAAAAGCTGTCCTTGACACCTCTTAGCTTTTGGTTATTCTTATCTCCTTGTTTCTTTATGACTCTGTCATTCAATCCACCATCCAAGCTGCCTCTTGCTCAGGAACAGCTCAGGCCAATTCCCTGGTTTTTGGGAAAAAAATATGACGCTTAAAGAGCAGAGAAAGTCTGAGGGTTGGACCAGGGGCCTTGGCAGCAGGGGAGGAACAGGACCTAGAAAGAGTGGTGGCACAGCTGGATGTGACTGCAGCTGCTCTTCCTCCTCCACCTGGGTGAGCTCTGAGCCTGAGTCAGGGTTGAAAAACACCAACTGTTTGGTCAAAGACACACAGGGGAGCTCCCAGAGAGGAGAAGCAGCTGTGAACATTCTGGTGTTGGGGTGAAAATTATCAACAGCTCTTGGTAATGATTGTAAGGATTTGATGGACATTTGTCCTTCTAACTTTGGTCTGTCCACTCATTTTTATAGAAATGAAACATCACACACACATTCATCACCTTGCGTGATGTTTCATTTCTATAAAAATGAGTGGACAGACCAAAGTTAAAAAGATGTTAAAAAAAATGTTTAAAAAAATCTGCAAAATTATGGGTCGATCTGAAATAGAAATAATAATATTTTGCATATATTCTGCCCCAAATTTAGATTTGTATTTTCAGATTTGGAGTGTGCTCCTATGAGTGGTGATGTTGTTGATCCCTGTGTTGCTGGTCACCCTCCCCATACTTGTGTATAATTCACCACCTCAGAGATTTACTCATTTAGTCTGCAATAATAATAATATGTAATTGAAAAAAAAAAAAAGAGAGAAAAAAACCAACATAATTCCACCCCCACACAATATCACAAATGTATCCAGTTTGATCTGGTCTTATCTTGGGCTGTCTTGGGTCAAAGAGAGCAGGTTAAGCCTGGGAATAACAGGGGAGAAGAGCTGGTGAGGTTCCCATGTTCTTCCTGCTCTTGCCTAAGCAGCAGCACAGCACAAATTAGAGTAAAACTTCCTGCTCCCWTTGCACCCTCACAATGAAATATATAAGGAACCAGAGTGGGATCAGTGAAGGCATCACTCAGATATCCTTTTTTAATCAGGTGTTCCTCTCCAGCTTTCAAATCCTGAATGAGGGAATTTGCAGAAGCAGYGCAAGAGACACAACCCAGTGTGTGSGTATAATTAAAAAAAGTAGCAGCATAATTAAAATGATAACGGAGGCAGAAAGGTAACCAGTTTTCAAAGGTGATTTGAGAAAGCACCAAGGTGAAATGGGATTTTTGCCATTAACTTTACTAAAGCTGGGTTTTCCCTACAAGTTTAACATCTTCCTAGGTGTCCTAATTTTTTTTTTATTTAATAGGAGCTCTACAGGTAAAAATCAATTAGAACATTGTCATTGTGTGATACTTTCCAAAAAAGGCAATAAAGTTGTCTTCTAGAAACATAATATTTTCATTTTAGAGCATAATATTTATTTGACAGCTCAGAGCATCATTTCAGCCTTTCCTTCTTCATGAAATAATATGTATGCAATGGAGTGATACAGAACAGTGTGATAAAAAACATTTCCCAAAGTTCAATTGTTCATAATGGCTTATATTGCCTATGTATATGTGCCTGCACAGRGGAAGGTTTGTTTCAGGGGAAAAAAAAAAGAAAAAAAAGGAAGAAGTGGAAATTTGCAGTATTTGTTACACTTATCAGACTCGAACACCTTTAAGCGCTTTCCCATGAAAGATGTTTCTATGTGACCAAAAGCTGTTAATAGCAGTTTTTTGCTGGAGACCTCCAGCTATCTTTCTATAAAAGACTGAGGCTGTAAAGTCCTTGTCTCTGTGTCTGTTACAGACCAGGGAAATGCAGCTGCAGCGCTGCAGAAGGAGGAGCTGTGCTCGTGGGGTTGGTTTCCTTCAGAAGGGCGATGCTGTGCGCCTTGTCTGCCTGTGTTTCCACAACAATCCACTACTGCTTAATAACAATCCATAATGTTCTAAAAATAATAAGCCTAGGTGGTCTGGAAAGCAAGGAAATAGAARGGCTGTCACATTTTCTCCAGAGGGAATTGATACATTTTGTTGTGCTCTATTCCCCAAAGGGCACAGCAGATGTACAGGTACTAGGCTAGAAATTGTTATAATTACAAAACCTGTATTCAGTTCCTCAGAGAGCTTTGAAATTTCAACATACAGTAGAAACTGAAGCTTTGAAGAGGAAAAAAAAAATCCATATGCCCGAAGAACAATAGAGTACAGGATGATTTGCTGAATTATTTACTGCAGCAAGTCGATCATTAAGAAATACAACACAACAAACAAAACTTACAAGAAGCATTGTAAATCTAAAGTACATCAAAACCGAAATTTCTGGCCCACAAAGGATTTTTTTTAATACATATATACAACTTTTGTTTTGCACTTTCTGCGCAGGGTGGTTATAGAAGGATGTATACAGACCAATATTACTCTTCTTCTCACCCCATCCCCGTTGCCTGTGAATTGCAGCTATTTGTTTTCTGTGAGGGGAAAAGCCTTTATTAATGCTAACATAGGAAAATGAATTGAATTATTTATGTTCCTATGCAGCTAAAAAACAAAACAAAACAAAAAGCTTACTGTCTTACTCTATATTTGGAAACGGTCAATCACTGGTGATGGCAATAGAGGAGAAAAGGTTTTCAGGTCCTTGCTTATTTCACTGGATCATTGGTTCATTAAATGGTCTGGTTTGGCTGTGGCTTTAGCACTCATGTAATCCAAACTCCTTCCCATGGGCAGGGACACCTTCCGCTATCCAGCCTGTGGCAGCGCCTCCCCTCCTTCACAAGGAAGAATTTCCTCACAATATCCAATCTAGCCCAGTTTCAGTGTGAATCCATTGCCCCTTGTSCTGTCACTCCRGGCCCRYGTCCAAAGTCCCTCTCCAGCTCTCCTGTGGCTCSTTACAAGACCCCACAGTAATTGTTCTGCTTGGTCCCATGCCATTCTCCTACGGCCACAAACCCATGGGTAAATCCTCTGGTTTCTTGGGCACCTCCAAGACTTACTGACATCACTATGAGGCTCACAGGCCTTCATCAGTACTTCTGGGATGCTCACATGTTCCTTTTAAATCAAGATATATARTTTATGGATATCCTCTGGAGATGAGAACATTTCATATAGATCTGTCCCAATTATTTGACAATCTGCATTGTTCAAAATTCATCCCTTCGTAGTATCACTGGAAATTCATATGAAAATTGAAATGCACTGTAAGATGGTTTCAGATTTCTCCTGGGAATTTGGCAAGAGCAGAGTTTCCTTGGGTTTACCAGTTTAACTCCCTGCAGTATTTACCTGAGGCCAATCTGCTGCAGGGGAGTTCAGAAATCTCACAGGCAAATGGGGAGAAGCCTAAAGTGTCTGGTGCCCGGAGCATTTGGTGACAGGCATAGCACCAAATTATTAATCCTGTGATAGCAGCTTTAAATCAGATCCTGTGATGTCTGTCCTTCTCCTTTTAATTGCTGAGCCCTTYCTGCTAGTCACTGTCACTGCTCTTATTTAAACTCTCACCTTCAGGAGACTGTGCTTAGGTAGGAAGAGTGAGGCAGGGGAAAGAAGGAGAGAGCAGAGGGAGGAGGATGAGGAGGAGAAGGCAGGGTGAGGGCAGAAGGCCCAAGGTAAATGTTCAGAGCTATTATCCCAGCCCAGGCAGCCACCACAGTGAGGTGGCATGACCTCCAGAACAGATCTCCAAACAGGATGAAGCAGGAACTGTGGTTCTCCCATTTTTCATTCTCATTTCTAAACTGTTCTCAAATCACGTGTTGTGTTCTACTCTTAGTGCAGGTTACAAATAACAGCCTAATCGAAATTGTTAGTAAAATTGTTTGATAAATAATCTTTTTATACCAGGAAAGCTTCAGTCTCATTGAAAACATGAAAGCTATTATACAATGGATTTTTGACAAGCTCACTGGAGCCCACTCTGATAAATCTATAGGGAAATCACTCTTTATGGCATTCTTACATATACAATAAATTGTGCTAGCATGGCTCTTAAGGAGAAGCATTTGAAAGAAAAATATTTGAGGGTTAAAAGAAACYCTACCAAACACAAACAAACAACTGAAAAATATCACTCAGAGAATATCCTGGCACTTACATTTCTCACAATTAAGCTCCAAGCAAGGGATTTCTCTCTACTTTGAAGGAAACTTCKGTAGTAACCTTTTCAAATTTTGCAAAGCCATAAGAGAATGTACTAGAATTGCAACRCACTGTGTTTCATCTGGCATAGCTCTTCAATCTCTTCAATAATTTCTGGTGCCACAAAATGTCTTCATGTAACATAGCAACAGTTTCAGCAACTGTGCAGATTTAGAGTCATCTAAAACATTGTAGTTTGGTCTAAATTGCATGGCTCCCTTCCGTCTTCTATRCATTGCATAATGTGTAGGTGTGTCATTTGTAAATAGCTGTCTCTAGTCCCACAGTAAAAWAAAAATAAAAATAATTATAGTGATAAGACAATGTGAACAGATACTGCATCTGATGCTGGAAATATCTACAGAGTATCTGAAGTGTCTTGGAAAGGAAAAAATCCTGACACGGGTAAAATACCCTTTTCCTTCTGGATACTTAATGACAACACATTCTTGGCMAGAATAATCAGATAGGAATAAATAAAGTGAAAATTATAAAATGAAGAAAAATCTCTGGCTTGTGGAACGTGTGCTTTCTTATACAATGTACTGTGCTTCTAAAGGCCTTTCAAACAGATACTCAGTGTACAAGTTTGTGTTTCCAACAGGGCACGGACACATGGACTGAGTTCAAGAACACTGTGGGGAGTGTGTGCCAGAGCCTGGGATGTGATGGTTCACAGGCAGAAGCTTCCACACAGAGCACAATTTCCTCACATCAAATAAACTCTGCAATAGGATTTTCAGTATAGCTTTAAGGTTACATATTTAAATAAGGAAATGTGTAGGATTAACTTGCTAAGGGTTTCGTGTTTTCTCTTTATCTGTTTGAGAAAGGATGATATAATGATCTATCTTTAATTTGTGGAGTGGTGTAACTGTGCTCAGGGTCAGTGGATGGTCAGTGAGGTAAGTGCTGCAGTTACACTTCAGTGTACATAAACACTTATCTGTGTCTGATTGTGTATAAAATGTATGTGAACAAATACAGCTTGAACATGGAAACTCTGCTCTGAAAGGAAACTTCTTTCTCACCTCTCTCTCTAATGTGAAAATAGGTTCCAAAATTACAGCTGCAGGGAGTTCTCCTTCTTAGCAGCAGCTCCCCAGTCAGAGCTGGGGAAAGGAGCAGTGGGATGGGCCCCTCAGTGGGATGATGCATTAAATGTCTCCTGATCACACKGAGATGAAATCAAGACTTCTAAAACACAAAATGCAGACCATGCTGGTCTGACAACACTGAAGAATAGTATTAAAAACCAAAAACCCCTCCTGTAGTTCAGTTGACTGACCTGAAATTTCCAGGGAGCACATTCAATATACAATAGCCGAGCATGTCTAAGTGGGTGGCACTGAGATGCCACCAGGCTCTGCTCCCACCCCAGAGATGGGAGCTGTTCTTGCCTCTGTGCTGAGCTGAGATGCACCTCATAACCCTGCACTTGGATTTGAGCTGATGTGCACCTTTCCAGTGGGCAGCAAAAGCAGAAGGAGCTGGTGCACGACCCAAACCAGCCTCTGCCAATGAGCATTGTTGCAATATTGAAATAATATCCCAATAGAGCATGGATCACTACCTTGTTGTTTTTACAGTTTCCCTCTCTTCCTGGGACAGATGTGGATGACACAGGTCTCACACTTCAGCAGCTATTGAGATGTCCAGAATGAGTTGATGGGAACCAGGTGAGCAATTATCTCATTCTGAATATGCAATTTCTGGAAAGATCTAATTTTCCCTCTCAGACAGTGCATCCTAAAAAATAATGGTGAAGTGGAACATAGATGTGAATGTTACAAGAGCTGCAAACTAAAAATTTACTGGTGGTRTCTGACTTCATCTTTAGCAAACAGCACATTGAAAGAGTGGGAGAAAGTGCAATCTAAAAATCTCATTTAAAAACAAATATATGTTCTTTCCCTTAATTAAGTTCATTAGTTCTTGCAATTAATCTAATTGTAACTGGGATTTCAAACAAATAGTTRCTAGCAATATTAGCACAGATAGTAACACTTGCCACAGCTGGAGGTCATGAGAACTTAAGGGCATTTTCCAGCCTCTTCCCTGAGCACCATTTTGGCAAGGAATAATTATGCAGAGTGAAAGCTGATGGATTGTTCTGATATCAGTGAAGCCTTCATGTCTTTTCACCAGATGTAAAGTGTAATCAGAATTTTTCAGAAGTACTTCTGAATGTCATTTTTACAGTTTTATTGGCAGCTTTTTAGAATCCATTTCCTGCCATACATGGAGGCACAAAGAGGCAGAATTGTAAAAACGCTGCACTTTTTTTCCTTCAGCAGGGGGAAGATAGCAACAAGAAGGGGAAGACAGAGTTGGTATCAGATGTGCAACACTGTGAAGGGAACTTTGGTTGCCCTGTAAGCTGGCTGTGGGGTWTTTTTCCATGGCCTGATAGTGCCAGGCTGCCTATAATCTCAACTTTCGTAATTAAAATGTCTTTAGTCAGAAGTACCCRTGTATTGCTATGCTCACTGACTGAAAATTTCCCTTCATCAGCCTCCCCTGCCAAACACCTCATGCACACTTTGCTCAGCACCTGGGACCTGTGGTTTACAGCAGCTCCCTATCCTGCAGGAAGGAAATATTTGGATTGCAGTCAGGGCTTGCTGTGGCAAAGCAGAGCTGATGGTGGCGTGTGGGGAAGGGCAGCTGTGCCAATGGCAGCAGCACATGGAGCAGGGGAAGAGCTCAGCAAAGGTTGCCCAGTTGTTTTTGTGGACAATCCACACACCTGGCCAAAGCTTGGAGAAGCCYGTGGCCAATCACTAACCAACAATCATTAGCGGATCTTTAATTAAAGCGCATCACTTCTGATTGCTGATATTGCACAGTTAATTTGGTGTTGGTAGATCAGCTGTAGGGACTGTTGTCATGGGTGACATTTGGGAGTCCACGGTGCCAGATCATAAAAAGATTGGCAGCACACAGCAATATTGAGAATCTTACACCTGTAAAGCTGTCAAATCATAGGTAATGTATGTACTCATTGTCTCACAAAGCAGATRAAGAGAAAGGTTTATCAGCAAGAAAGGATTTTGCCTGCTTGACTTCTCCAAATTGAAAAGAAAGATCCATATTGGCAAGGTCTTTACCAACTGAAGGCTGTTTTCTGAAATCAGCAAGGACATTTCTGCTTCTCAGGCTTCCTTTCACTGCTACACTGGGAGAATGAGCTCAGTCTTTGTTTTTCTGTTTTGCTCCTTAGTGAGCACTTTCACATCATGAAATGGGTCCTTTCCTTTCAGACTGTACACAGGGGATGACTGGGTGTTGTTTCAGGTCTGAATGCACGGTGAGGGGACAAAACTCAAAGCTCCTACCATTCTCAGTGTGGCACAGTAAAGTATAATGCACCCACATTTCTGAAACATCAAGGCAGAAAATGTTGCCCAGAGGACAAAAAGTGCAGGTAGATGATGTGACRCGTTATGACCAGCCAGCAAAGGCACCTTTGGAAAACATTTGGGTGGAATAAGGCCAGGAATCTTTTMTTTGTTTTTTGCTTTGATGACATTACCTAAGCAACAAGGATGTATTAGAAACTATGGTTTTGACCTGGTTGGGAGTTAATKGGAGGGTAACTGTGAGCTGGTGATTGTGGGTGCTGTTCTCTCAGAAGTTCTTTGACACAAAACTAAAAAACTTGTCAAATCATGCTATGAGTAACCCCAGGAGCAGTGCACCTGAACACACTGACATATTTGTTGGGTAGGAACTGTCCAAAGAGTTTGCCTTTGGTGCAGTTAATTAGCCCAGCAAGAGCTTGCAGAGTTAGAGATGAAGTGATGCTCTGCAGTTTTTGCTCAATGATCTGCACAATGTGGTTGCACTGGGAAATTTTGTTTGAGCTTGGAAACAAATCAGTCTAACCCAGCTGTCTGCCTGTGCATCGTGACACAATGCAAACTCCACAAGCTCTTTGTCATGACTACTCACTTCTGAACCTGCTAAACTGCCTTTCCCATTCCTKGTCTCATTTTAAGATGGATCTACTATTCCCTGAACCTTCTTAGTTACCTTGTTTGGCTTCTCTCTCACAGGCTTGGCATCCCTGCAGCGATAAAGTTGCTCATGAAGGTATACAGAATTTCAATACCAATGTATCAGGAAAAATTGCACCTAATTATTATCCAAATATTAGTAGCCACGCCAACAGCACTGCTTTTATGACAAAGTAGAATGGGCTCCTAAATATTCTTTCAGATTATCTTCAGGTTGCTGAGATATTTTCCAGTGTGCTTAGCCTTGATCCAGACTTCTGCCCTGGTGTTTATGGCCAGTGGGTAAATGGAGAAGGAGAGGATGAACAGGAAAGCTGAATAATTTGGCATAAACTCCTGTAAGTGTTAGTGAACCTGGGAGATTCCCTGGGGCAAAAAGCATAAGACATAGGGGTTTTGTACCAGCTGACAATCAAGATAGGCAATGCTGTTACCAGCACTGTAAGAAGGTTTATTTATATTCCTGTAATTTCAAGTAGATCTTAAGTAGAAGGCAAGTATTTGTGATGTTTGCTGTCTGCACAGCTGTGAATTTCATCAAGTCCAATGCAGTTCTTAGGCATTTAAGGAAGGAGCTTCTAAACTAACAAAGTAAAAGCTGAGCTCTATTCAGAAATACAGCAAAAACAACTTCTGAGGGTATCATCTATCTCCAAATCTGCTTTTCTTGACTTTGTGTGATACAGAGCACCATGACCTTCTCCCACACATCCAAAAGAAAGGATATTTTGCTTTCAAGAAACCTTTCAACTTTTCTTTGACATCCCCAAGGTGCCTAAATAACAGAGTCAAGCTGTCCAACCTTGAAGTCAACTTAGCTAGCCTTGATTTTTCCAGACTCATACACCAATATGAAAAGAAATACTGGCTCAAAGTCAATAGGTTTATGCATGCACTCAGGAAGATTTAAGTCAGTGTCGAACACAAGTACTTGATTTCAGGTTTAGCTGAGTACAATCAAAACTCTTGTCAGATAAAAGTCTTTAATTAGATTTATTTTTTCCCCATGCTATTTCGAAGGTAACATTTATATTATCCATGAGAGCTGGTAATATCATTCTCTTTGCAGCATATTTACACTCCAACAAGCTCCTGTGTCAGTAAATGCACCCAGACAGAGCACATCAGTTGCCACCATCCCACTGCCAAGAGCCAAAACAAAAGAAAAAGGGCAAAGTTGTTAGTATATTTTTTCCAACAAACTGAAGAAAAAGAGTCAATCATGAGAGCAAATGATTGCCACTCCATGAGAGATAGGAAGATTGCAGCTGCAGAATGTAAAAGAATTTCATTGACCTGTTATTGGTTTGAAAAGATAAAGGGCTTTCTCTAGAAGTGCTTAAAAAATACATACACAGACACACACACACACACACACAGAAGGGTAACAGAAAGCTAAAAAGTTCAGTTGCAAGAATTTATATCAGCAGAGCTGTGATCCCTTGATGTGACCAGGGACAGGTTGTACCTGTCTCATAGCTGGTCATGGAGTTTCTGAATGTCTGGGAAAAGAAGACTAAGCCCTGTTAATTAAAGCTGGGACTGGAGAAACGAATCAGCAAGAGATAAAGCAAGAGAGGTAATCAATGAGGAAGGAGGATTTTGCTGGTAGGCTGCAATTAGACTTCGAGGAAAAGGACACAGAGCAATTGATCATCCAGTAGCTCCCTGGCTATCCAGAAATATTTTGCTCTATTCACTCTGAGGGCACAAATGTGGTYAACATGGCAATCCTGCAGCCAAAGTTTTGAAACAGAAAGAAGTTGACACAGATAATTGTATTGAAGGGGGGCAAAAAAATCAAACTTYGAAAACACCAACATGTATTGATAGTCACAGCATCTTTCTATAGGATATTGGGAAAGAGAAAAAATGGAATAATGAACTGAGATAAATGTTGAATTTTCTARTATGATCTTAAATAACAAAGAAGAATTGTGGGAAAAGGTTTCTCCTGAGCAAGATTGGTAGGRTCAGGAAGTGTTTTTCACAAAAATAAAAGAATAGACAAATAAGTGAAACAAGGAAAGGCATAGAAAAGCACTAGATTTCTTTTTCTGCAGAAACCCCGAGGCAGCCTGTAGCTGATGTGGTAGCCTGCCTGTGAGGCTTTTGTAGGTTGAGATCCATTGAAATGGGGTGGACCACTGTGAAAGTCTAGTTGGAATGGTTATGGACCCAAATCTCATTAAATGATGTGAGTTCACAAGTTAGTACTGAAGTCTGTTCTGGCCCCTCCAGGGGGCCAGGCTACCACCATGGTAATGTCAAATCCCTCTTAGATGGGCTCTTGAAAACACGTAACTCACTACCAACTCAGTTGTTTATTAACAACTAAACCAAGCCCTGTATTTTTGTAGAAAGTGAATTAACCTAATTTTCAACTTCCATCAGCCCAGTATACCTGCTGGATTGTTCTTCACATAGGCTCTGGATTTTTAACTGTTCTTTTCATGTGTTTTGGGGTTTTTTTTCAAATCATTTAACACCATATGACATAGTGACCCCACTGGGGCCACAGACCAGATCAAGGGAGGATATTACAGGACATAAATGGAAAGAAGAAGCTGTAAATTCCTAACACACTGACTTCCTTCCTCACCTTCACCACTGGGGCTCCTGGGATATATTGCTGCCATTGAGGAAATCACCTCTGAAACTGAAACCCTGAAAGGGCAAGTGCTGTGCTCTCCTTGCAAGCTGTTTTCACAGAGGTATTTTTTTGTTTTCCTTTCTAAAAGGGCAGCCACAGCTGTTCATTCTGCCTTTCTTCTCCTTGAAATTAATGTTGTGAGCAAATGAAAAAAGTCACGCCTAAAATATTTCTCCATCTGTAAAAATGGGAATAATAACATCTCCTTCACAGGGGTGTTGTACATCCCARTTATAGGTTTGGCACTCTCTGAGGCATCTCCTCTCTCTGAGCTCAGCCCTCAGCTCCCTCCTYACATGTTTGCACAGGAACTGATCCTCATCAACTTCTCAGATGCCTTGATTTTGTTTAAAGCTGGAAGCCTAAAGCTCCTGTCTATCCTCCAAATTTCTAATCTATACTCCTGTACATCTTGAGTTTTACTCTGATACAGACTTCAGAAGAATCCATTTAAATATCAAATGTGTTGGATGATTATTTAAGGGGTTTTTGTAGTAATATGCTCTAAAATTAAAACTATAGAAGAGTTGTCRATGGCACTTGGGGACAGATTTCACTGGTGAGCTTGACAGGATTCATGGCTGAACTTGATGATCTTAGAGGTCTCTACCAGCCTAAATAATTCTGTGATTCTAATCATTGTGCAGCCTGTGGGTGCTGCTAAGTAAAATCCCAGGGCTGTCCAAGGGGAGAATGTTCACACTGTGCTCCTTCAGCTCAAGGACCCACGGAGAGCAATGACCTGTGTCCTGTGCTCTCTGCATGCTGAATTCAGAAMCTGCCCACCCTCCCTGAAACTTTATGGAAATTATTTGAAACAGATTTCTTTTTCTTTTTTTTTTCTACTTCCTTCAAGCTGATGTGAATTTGGATAAAATTTTTTGCAGGTTGCATTCTTCCTTTCCAACATGAAATGTGACATCTGTTGACAGCTGGGTGATATTTTCTTGACAGGAATGAGTTTTTTTGGGGGTGAAGAGGAATCAAATTTGGTGACAGGAAACATTTAACAAATTTACTTTGCTTTCTCTGAGGATCTTGTGCTGAACAAATTTCATAAAAGCAGTTAGGTTTGTGTTGACTTTACAGGAATAAAATAATACCATGACATCTTAGTGAGCATTACTGTTGTGTAATGGAAGTGCATGTGGGCAAAAGACATTTAATAAGAAAATGTTTTAAAGACACTAAATCTAGATTTGAAAAAAACCAAAACAAAACAAAATAAAAAAAACAAACTTGTCTCTTACTTCATTCTTCTCAACGGAGAATGTTTTCCTAATAACATTTTAATGATGGAATATTCTCCACCATTGCAGACTAGAGGAATTGCAATTCATATTGAAGATAATTTTCTTTAAAAATCAGTGGGAGAAAGGATATCAGTGTCATCTTTTCTCCCTATTTAACAAGCATGTTGGAGCTTTTCCTGGGCAGGACAGGAGTGCTCCCTTCCCTGTCTGTGTTTTGTGCCCCCCACTGGAAATGGCACTCAGTACRTGAGGGTAGGGACACAGCTTTCCTATTTTATACACAGCCTTCTCTGCCATCCTGCACTGGCTGAAATCCCAACCCCAGCAGCAAATAGAGATGCTTTGGTGTAAAACCAGACTGAGAGAGGGAAGAATTCAACGCCCATCTCAAAGAGTWCCCAGTAACATGATTTTGCCTGTAGCAATGGTTTACTTTTGAGGTCACCTTTCTACAAAATGTACTTTCAACAACTCTGTGCTGTTTTCCAAATATTTGGAATATATTTGCAGCAGTTCAGAGGAGTCAGGACTGTGAGAAAGCAAATGAGACACCATCACCATCTTTGAACATCACAGTTTAAATATCTTTTTCCTACCCAGTTGCATATCTACGTGCACTAAAAATGGAATATATTTTGCACTGAAGTTCAGTATTTTTTCAAAATTAGATATTAGATCCAGTTGCACATGGCAGTGTGAGCAATATGAGTGGCAGTGGCATAAGAGCTCTTCCCACCAACCCAACTTTCCCTTCCAGAGGGTCCCAGGGCTGTACTGAGCCCCAGCTGCATCCCTTCTGCCACCCTCCTGCCAGCATTCCCAAATTGCTGCTTCCAGGACCTCTTTGCTTTGGTGGTTCCTCCCCCTTAAAAATGTGAGCACCTTGGTGAATGTCAGACCAGCCCTGATGGGATGAAAACCCTCAACAAAAAGATGATGATTACAGACTCATTAGGCCAACCTGTAGTGAAAGTGCTGTGACCAAATGTTCAGCACTTAGGGTGCCATAAATTTTCCTAAATGGGAAAGCAGTGTTTGAAGCAGGCTCACACTTATTCTAGGTCAGGGTCATTAGGGAAGGATTCTCTCCTGCTGTAACTCATGTGGCAGAAACAGAGGTTGTATATTTTGGGGTCGCTTCATTTTTACTTTTAAAAGATGGTCTCAAGCCAAAATGCCTGGATGTGAGCTCAAGATTTGAATCCAGGTTTGGTGCTATCAAAGTTGCCTCTAAGAGCCAAGGGCAGTGGAACATAGGAAATGTTCCTTTGGATTTAAGTTTCAAACTTCCATCTGAAAGATCTGGATCCTTGATTTTTGATTCACTACAGATGCRCAGTATCTGTACACAGGAGAATAATTTTGGTTTGCACCTCTTTGCTATGTGGCRAGCATAGGTAGTTTTATGTTAATTTTTTTCCTTGTTTTCAAGATCAGGCTGGATGGGGTTCTGAACAACTTGGTCTAGGGGAAGATGTCCTTGCTCATGTCAGGGGARCTGAAATGAGATGATCTTTAAGGTCCCTTCCAACCCAGGCCATTCTATGATTCTATGATTCATAAAGAAAGAGAAGTGCAGTGTATTCACAGCAGCAATTAATATTAAACATGCTACATATATAATTGATGGCAATGAGGACTGTGTAAATGAAGCCTGGGGTWAATGTTTCTTGCAGGGGTTTGTGTCTTTCATCCAAAATTGATTATTTGTYTTGCCCTGACTTTACTGCACCACATTAAACTCACTGGCTCTGAACCCACTGYCCTGTGCCTTTGCAGGGATGAGCAGTTCAACCTCCATGAAGGAAAGAGCAGCCTGGAGAGGGGAACAGTGCTATTGATGTCTGTCCTGTATTCAGAGAAAATAATGCCCTCTACACCCTCCACTGGGTCCTCTAGAACTGCTGGACATCACTCAGATATTTCCCTGTAGGAGCATCCAAATGGAAATCTTGGCCTCCTACAGGAAACTCCAGGTAATAAAAAACGGATTAGTCTTTGGGCACCATTCTGCTATGATTAATAGTGGAAATAGTGAAAATCTTTTTTTATAATAGTCCATGGGGTTGCTAAGGTTGGCCCAACTGTACCTGAATGTTAACTTTGGACCATTTTTTCCTGTGTACCGCAGCTTTTTGTCAGCTGTGTCAAGAGTTACTTTTCAGCTCTGGTCACCAGAGGGATAGGCAAAACAAGCTGAACAATAATAGAGACATTTGTGCAATTTCAACCACYCTTGCCTTTGCTTCTCGAGTGACAAGTGGCAGGAAGCCAACTTTTCAGTGAGTGTTTGGAAAGAAGGGACGAGCTCATTGTACTCCTGTTCAAAGCATGCCCATGGGTGAGGGAATGGAACAATTCACCACTGCTGGAAGGCTGAGAGGGGACACCATCTCCTCCCTCAATGCAGCATGGAGCTTAACACTGGGAACGAGGAGGAGCTGCTGAACTTAATCACAACACAAGAGGAAAACAAACAGAATAAATGTTCATTAATAAATGGAGCTGAAATACAGAAGGGTTTTAACTATTACAGGAGTGAAGTTATGAAAACATGTTTAGATAGAAGTCCACATATCAGCAGAATATTATTCCTAGAGATGCCTCTGCTGTATTTATCTGACATCTTTCATTCCTTTCTTTAAAATGAAAAAGTGAATCAGAGAAATGCACTATTGACATAATGTCAGTCCCACGAGCTTGCCATGTTCTGTTGAGAAATAACTACAGCTCCACGCTTATTCACCTCAATGTTACTCTTAGATTTGCACATTTGCTCTCTYTTTTTTTTTCCTTTACTTATATTCCTGATACAATATCTTTCAAAGATTAAATAAATTGCTATTCAAAAGGAAACACTACAATTCTATTTATACTCCCAGGCTCTTCACCAAAACTCAATACTACAATGTAGTTTCAAAAGTGAAAGAATTTGCCTTTTTTTTTTTTTGTAAGATATGTTAATATAGAAAGGCTTTTGAAGGAGAAGGAACTTGAAAGACTCTCTAATGCTCTATTATTATCTAGTCCATAAAAAGGGTACCACAGCAGCATACCTTGCTGACTGTGCATATGACTACCTATTTTTTTTTTTTCACTTTAGGACATATAAGGAAAAATGAATTACACTATCAGTCATTTCACAAAATGGTTCTGGGGAAAGATTAAGCTTCACCTGTGCATTTCCCTGAAGCACAGTCATTTGTGTATATACATGAAGCAAAATACACCTCTACAATACTGGCCCATTATATAGAACTGTTTTCCACTAAACAAATATTCAGCAAATGGGCAATTTTGYACATTTGCTGTTTTGCTTCTTGTGCTTGAAGGACTATTTTAGTTACTMTTCTTCATACCCAGCGAAATATCACTTGACTGAAGGACCTGGGAGCTCCTGCAGGTATTTCAGCTGGGAATATTGAAAAGGAGTCTGGTGTCTTGCCATGATTTCTGGATCTGTTTCAGTGAGCACACAAGGCAAAARCAGCATCTGCCACCCCACTGGGTTCTGTTGGATTCCTTAGGGCTGTACCCCTCTACTTGCTGAGCRTCTCTGTGGCTACAGGAGCACGAGGGGGATGGACCACAGGGATGAGTAGTAGTGTCAGCCCTCACAGATATTGCCACAATATTCCCTTCTGCCTCTGTTAACAAATATAATATCTCTTACATAGTTTAATCACTGGGGATTTTTTCTCTAATGAACCATATTTGAAAAAAAAAAAAAATGGACTGAAACACATACACAGTGATATCTACTGATATTAATCAGACAAGATATTGCATATGCTCCGAGCCATGGAAATTTCTTWTTCTCCAAAGGCAGTTACAGATGTTGTGATCATTATTAAAGGAAAAGAAAGAAAAAAGAAAACAAGAACCTCAAACTGTCAAGGCTTTAGGAAGAGGTTTCTGAAGATTTCTGGAGGTCTCTGGGAGGCAATGGGGAGCACAGCTTCCACAGGGTGCTCCTCAGAGAAACACAGTGCTCTCTCCACCCAGCACTGTGCCACGCTCAGGAGGCAGTGAGTGGKACTGAGGCTGCACAAACCAGCATTCCATGGAATTGCAGCTGCTGGTCTGCTTTGAAACAAAGGCTGCAAACGTGCTCAGGAATCTTTTCTGCAGTCTTTTCTCAGAAGGTTTTAGCACAACACAGCTCTGGACAGAACCTCTCTAGACATGTTTAGTGTCCAAGACTGAAGGARGGCAGAGCTTTGCTCTGTGGGCAGTGCCCCCAGTGCCACATTTTGAGCCTCAGTGRGAAGCAGGGGAGGCATAAAATAAACCAGGGAAAAAAATCACCCCTTTTCAATCCTTTTTTGGTTTTAAGAAAACTGCACACTGCCAGAAATGAAAGCATGAGAAACATACGTGTTTTTTCATTTTTCTACAACTGTTATTCTTTGAGTGCTGTCTGATGCATATCCCACACTTTTTTTTTTAATAGTTTGCACCTTTTTAATTGAAAGATATTTCTTTCAATTTCTAGCATTTTCAAGCACTGCTTACTTTTCCTGCCATTGTAAGATTTTTGAAGTTTACAGGAGGAAAAGCAGTAACCATAATATTTTTCAGGTGACTAGATAAACTAAACCACAAAAATAACCTGTAACAAGGTGTTACAGCAGAGAAAAACATCAGACAGGTGTATCATCCCCAAGAAGTCAGTGAAAGCAGAGGAGTGACAGGACAAATTATGTTCTGTAAATTAAAAAGTAGAGAAACTCTTACTAAGCATCTTGAATGTCTCATGAAATAAGAGGTCACTGAAAGATTGTTTTTGCTTCTCTCAATAGGATCCCACCAAACACAAACACCTGCCTCGTGCTGGTGGGATGATATATCTATTCCTCCATTACAACTTCTACACTTATGTTTTGCATCTCTGTCAAACATTGAACACAGCATCTTTTCTCATTGCCTTATAAATCTGGAGCAGTAACCAAGGAGTCATGAAGTTGTCAATGTGTGTTTATGGAATAGGTCTATTTTATCAGGGCTTTTTTCTTCCATATCATTTAGTGCTTGTAGACTGATACCTATTGAAATTCAGAAACATTTTCTGTAAATATATGTTTATCTTTCTGTTATTTAAATATATGGGACTGTACTCTATGTGTGGCTCCTGATACTTACATGCAAATTTCTTTTTAAAAGATGACTAAGCCAATTTAAACTGAAAGTAAAGAAAACAGTTCTTTGCTGAGACTTGCATGCCAAATTTGAGCCAGAAAGGATTTTAATACAGAAGTCTTAGATTCACAAACCCTCAGAAACAGTATTTATAATGGAAATTTTGACAGCACCTTCAGTACAGCAGTGAAAATAACACCACCATAATGAAAAAGAAATGATGATAAACAGAATATATTATAAAGTAGGGTCTAACAAATTCATAGCCTTTAGTTTTGTCAGCAAGCTGGCAACAAGCAGTGAAATACAAAACAAGCCTTAGCTTTTAAATGAGAACAGCCTGAACAACAAAAGGGATTCTGTAAAATAGATTAAGAAAATATAATACCACCCTTACTGCATAAAGTACTATTTTCATTAGAAACCATAATTCACAAATTAACACTAAGAGCACTTAGAATGGAAGAAGTGAAAAATGTGGCTATCTGTCATTTTGGTAGCATATTTTCTTCAAAAAGRCATTCTTATTACATTTGCCAGGCAGGTTTGCTAATGCCTTTTGTTTAAATATTCATATGTGGGCTTTTGAGCCTGATTCCTGTGAAGAGAGTCAGAGCCTGAGAGCTCCTGCTGAAGCAGCTCCGAGATGTGATCCATGGCACAAGGTGGGGACAGACACGGGGGATGTCSTGTCCTCCCTCCTGTGGCATCCCAGTGCCTGCTCATGCCTCAGCACCCCTACCCACACACGGGCTACTCAGGAGCCTGGCCTCTGCTAAAATTTCCAAATCAAACACTGGGAACCATCCCTTTCCCATATTTTTTAACCACGTCTCTGTATTATGGCTCCCAAAGTGGCAGAAGATGGGTTCCAGTGGTTGAGTGTTGTGGGGTTGGGGATAGAGATCTTCCCTTGCCCAGTGACTCACCAAAATACCATCTCCATGTGAAGGCAAGGTGGAAACACTCACATAAAATAAATGTGGTTTTTGTATCAATTTTTATTGGCATAAATACAGCTTTTAGCTTGCATAGTGAGCCTGTGTAATAATATGTCAAAAATGGGATCAGGCATTCTTGTATTGATGGAAAAAACTGGTGGAAACACACACCTGCAATAGAACTTGGGTTCTGTAAAAATATGGAAGGTAAAGGATATCATCRAGGCACTGCTTTGTTCCCACATTTCATCTGCCTAATGTAATGCAGTATTTGAAAAATGAAGTGTAGAAGACAAAAGTTTCAGAGCATGGATGCCCTCCCTATCCACTTGGAGTTGGGAGTTGGAACTGGGTGATCTTTTAGGTCCCTTCCAAACCAAGACATTCTATTCCAGGTAAAACAGATACTCCTGAGATTGCAATATATTTAATTTTTCTTTCAAGACAAATCTCAAGGTTAATCCACTAGGAATATGCATTGTTTCCTCTTGCTCCCAAAATCTCACTACAAGCATTGCCATTTGTGGGCTAATATGAGCTGAATTGCTCAAAGTGAAGAAATCAGTGGCCTCCTATATAATTTTGAAAATACAAAGTGAGAAATTTTATAGGTTTTATTTTTAAATTTACTTTASTCTTCAGCGCTATCTTCTATGTCAATTTATATAATGCCTCTCTCTAGCATGTTGGCAATATATTTAGTAATCAGAGATGCTATCTTTAACCTGTCTATTAATTTTCTCCTGGCAGTGTCCTCTTCACACTCCCAGCTGTGTCCATCAGGTAATCTGAATTTCATGCATGATCCATGCTATGTGGAATATCTCTGCACTTGTCCTTCAGTCTGTAAGTCCTCGTAACCTTGGCAAGGTGTTTCTAGCACTTCAAAGTGCTGCATCATCTGTCCAATCCATGGATTAAAATTAAACCATCTGCATTGCTATTCTTGGCCAAGACATGACAGAGCTGAGGATGAAGCCTGAGGGCAGCAGTGCTGGGCCAAGGTCACCTCCAGACTCCTGRGGACCACAGCTGGTCAAGGTACAGCAATGGGGTTTTGTCACCAAATGATTCTTGGTGCCTCTTCCCATGACACTGGGACCAGCTTGGGCAAAGCAGTAACCTCTGCAGAGATCTKACAACAAACAACATTATAAACAGCAAAAACTGGGCGTTTAAACATCACTTTACATGCTAACCCACTCAGCAGCTGACAAATGCATCTTCCATTCATTAGGGTGTGCCTGGGGAACAACAGACTCTTCTCCTTTTGGCTGCTGATGATTTCCTTTGGCATTAACCACATTACCCACACATTATGTTCCATCTCTAATTTTCTATTAACTTATAAGACTTTCTGGCCTCAGATGACCCAACCTGAATTCACTCTTCACTTGACTGAAGATTTGAGTGAACATTTCTTGTCTGGGAGCACTGTGGGTGACACCATCAGTCAATCAGTTTCTAGCTCTTCTGATAAAATCCTGCASATATTTTGCACCCAGCATGTCTTGTATGCATAGGTTTTATAAGTATCAAAACAGCTAGCAATTAACACAGACTTTTTTTCATCATGAATTTCAGCTTGTGCTGCCCTCTTCTCTTTGGYTTTATGAGTACATGCCTGTCTTGAGCAGAATACTGTTCTTAATTCCCTGTCTTTGTCATCTTACTCCTCCTGCTTTCTCTCCTGTGTCAAACATAAACTTCTTGCTTCCTCCTCCAAAGCCATGTCGTATCCCCATCTCTGACCAGATCATACCACTGAACTCCATTTTTAAAGGATTCATTTTTCAAGTTGGCACTTTGATGCTTTCTCCCATACGATCACTCCCTCTTTGCAGGAGCTTCCCATAAACATGAGAAAAAATAACTACTCCTCCTCCAGAATGTCCCTCAAACCTCTCTTTTCATGAAGTGACTGTTTTTCATTGGCTATGGCCACACTGAGATATACTACACACTGTGTTAATCAATATTACCTCATTGCTTTCTCGTATTCACCATTCTTTTTTATTTATTTCTACATTCTTGCCTGTCTTACTTTGAGATTAGAAAATCATCTTTATGTCCTGCATGTTCACCTTATTTAGATAGCTGCCCACCCCTATGATGAGGTCTCATAGGCAATATAGTGACACTAAAAATAAAGAGTTATAGGCTTATAAAGACGTCTGCGAATCGGAAGCACTCTCCTAAAGGGAGCAGAGTGGAAATTTACTGGTGAACATTAAATCTCAACTGTTCTCTAATTTTAAAAAGATGGTACACCCAGACTCAGATGGAGATGTACTGGTGGGCAGCATGTGGTTTTTCATTAAGTGTAGAGATATACTTTGAGTTATAGCTATGTCTTGACTCATGYTTTATAGGAGAAAAGCACAGACCCYYGATAGGATTCATCTCTAGGTAAATATTCCTGTCTCTGTGAGCCCAACATTTCTCCCAACAGGGGGTCATACTTTAGTTCTTATTTCTGGAAGCAGACAAGGAAGTGAATTCCCAAAGTGCTTTTCTTCCTACTTCTTCAGGACAAATGTTTCCTGGTTGAATACTACATATAATGTAGCATACATACTTGAATATGGAAGAGTAAGTAATACAAGGCTCCCCACCTTTAACCAGTCACTGTCTGCAACCATTAGGATGAAAAATTGTAGTTGTTTTCCCATCTTACATTGSTCTGCATAATAACTAATACAGAATAGGCATGGCAGGAGACATGGGATGCATCACTGTAATACATTTTAGAGACAAAACTTTACACTGTGTTATTGACTAAAATGCCCCTGTTAAATTGGTGATGATACCACCTCCTTTTTATTGTAAGGGCAAAAAAGTGGTAAGCTCAGATATTTTTTAATACTTCCTTACATGTAGAGATGATGGAATGAAATAGAAAATCATGCAGACAAAACCTTCATCAGTCAGTCCTGGAGGCCAGCCAGGGACCAGATAATTTGGACAAGACCATGATGGGCTGGATGAAGAAATGGGAACAAGGTTCTGCTTCCAGGCTCTGTAAAACGGCTGTAGACAGTCTGTCCCTTTTTGAAATGTCCTTTTTTAAAATTTCAGACTGAAAACACAATCAAATAGTTTTTTGCCTAGTTCTTTGGAAAACGAAGTCTTGAGAAGAAGAATGGGAAAACCCATGTTTGCTGTAATGCTGCTATGTTATTGAGCCATAATATTATAGCACAAATAATACACCACTTAAGAATCTGCTTTTTAAGAGCTGCCAGGATTTTTAACCTCGTCTCAAAATGCATGAGAGACCTCTTAAAACATATGGCCTTAGTACATTGCAAATCTATTCATTTAGCAGTTGTATCAGACATATTTCTTTGTCAGCCACCCATTTAAGACGGGATCATCTTAAAAGGCACTGACATAAATTGTTGTGCAGAAGATCGATCGGTTTAAAAGGTTTTTCCTTTTAACAGATCAGATATCTATTATATCTCACCATTTAGCATATGGAATTTCCATTGAATAATTTCAGWGTTTAATCACTTCTTTAAACACGTATTCATTTTAAAAGATTTCTCCCAGATTCCATGATCACGGCTTACTGAAATTAGTTTTATGCTTGTGTGTTGTATCAAACAGATGTGACCAAATGGCTGGGAYGTTCTTCCTAAGAAACCAGTTTAATTAGCTGGGAGAGACCTTTGGTGCAAACGTAGGGGTTATTCAGCTGAGGCAAGAAAAAGCAGTTTTACAAGGTAGGTTACAAATGATCAAGATTTTGCTAATTATTCCTGAGCCTACAGGTGAGCATTACACACCTCTAGAAGTCATGGCAGGGTAGTTGGTGAGATCCCATCCTTCCCATGTTAATCCCTGAATCAATTCCTGCAGATGTGCAAAGGAGTGCACATGGACTGTTGCTCTTTACTGCTCTGAAAGTCACACTTCTTGACAGATATGTAATTGCTATTGTTTCTTGAAATTAGTTCACAAGAAAGATGCTGAAAATAGCAATCTGGTAAATAACTTTAATTGAATTCTAAGGGCAAAATGCTGCCAATCATTAGTCCCATTGGTAACACCTTTCTCTACAATCATTCCATTGATTTGGCTGAGATTACTGTTGAGGTGCCACACAAATAAACGAGAGAGCAGAACTTCACCTGAGCACTGAAACATGGTACCAATGTTTCCTTCTCTTCCTCTCCTTCCCTTCCACCTTGCTCAGGCTGAGGGATTCCATYCCTTATGCCAGACCAACAGTGCTTATTCTGTAGGGATATCAGAGAGTCTGGATGTGCTACTGCTGAGAATCTATGACAGTCAATTTTTTTCCTTCCTCTCTGRGGACAGCCTGGAGACCAGAGCAAGTTCTCATATTCAGTGGCCACGATCCATCTCTCCTCTGGAAGATGAGCATCCAATTCCCAAATAGCCACCCAACAACAATGCCACTCAGATATTAAAAATAGTGGATAACAGAAGCATAAAGTTTCAGCAATAGACTTTGTTTGTACTGTTTCTTCTGTATTAATTCCAACTATTTATTTTTTCTCCTTGACCTGATAAAAGAATTATTTGACAGCTCCACAAACTTCAGACTCGCTGAGAATTAAACAAACTAACTGCAGTAGAACTATGATCTCATCAGCCTCCCACACATTTACTTTTGTGTTGTACTCATTTATATTGCATGCCTAATTAGTCAGGGGACATGACAATTACAAAATTAAACTACCAATAGATTTTCTTGAGTTCTTAAAGCTTTGAAAAAAAGAAACAGAATCAAAAAGAAAGGATTATGAATCAGAAAGTTGCTGGAAATTGTATAACCACAGTCCTTTCTATTCAGAAKTCATCCAGTTATCTTTTCAAGCCCGCCAAAGAATTTTTAGCCTAAGTCTCAAAGCAAACCTAGATTTATACCACTGCTGAGGGATTTTTTTTTATTATTTATAGTTTGTTTTCTCACAAAAKCCATATATAGAAATACAAAAAAGCATTTCCATCCTTATTCCTTTTTTTTTAGCATGCTTCCATAATCTGAACATTAACAAGAAGATGTCACATTTTAGATGAGTTAGACAGATTCAYAGAGTTTTGAAGGCAAGAATATCTCCATATGAATGGAATTTCAAACCCAAACTCAGACATTTTGCTGTAATTCCCTCTGAAGATTCACATACCACACATTTAATAACAACCTGAACGGACTCCATCTTTCTAAAACTTGACAATTTTTAGTATTCCAATAGCTATTTACAGAGGAGCTGAGCACTCCACATGGAATGCAGCGATGTTCTCATTCCCCTGAACCTCTTTTCTCTGCTAGGACTGTGCTCTTCTTCGAGCTCCTTGTTGACTGATACAAATTCCTTTTGAACGGTTGTTGATTGCATTTGACACAAAGGTCTGCTGGAGACAAAAGCTGCATAACTCAATGAAGATTCATTTTCTAAAGCCACCAACCTCCCAAGTGACAGCAGGGACACTTGTGCTAAAATTATTGTTTTCTTCATCCTTGCAAATTCCTCTTTATATCTCTGACCTTTTTCAGTTTGTGTGCATACAATTGTGTATGTACCAAATCCATCTGGAGAGTAGGAAGGAACAAGTCTCTTTTCATGCTTTTGTTGTGTTTTCTGGACCCTCAGCACAGCCCCTCAGATGATGTCCTTCATAGGAGATCTCTTTAGAAAGGAGTGAGATTCCTGTATTATATTCTGTTCTCACAGTCAGGACAAAACTGACTAGCAACAACAAGGGGAGTAGAAGTCCTCCCAGCTCAGAATTTTCTCAGGGTCCCCTGGACCCCCTAGGCAGTCAGGAAGTGAGGTATCCTGAAAAATCCTGTCCAGGGGCTCCAGAAAATCCATATGTCAGAAGTCACAGAGAGCAAATATATTTGTTCTGCATAGGTCAGACAGTCTGTGCACTAAAACTGATAACAAATAGCCATTTTTGTTTGCTCTGTGTCCAGTGAGAGCGGATGAATTGGCAACCAGCCCACCCACAAAACGATCTGCTTTGCATACCTTCAGTAGGCATATTTTCCCTCTCCTCGTACATTTCCAGCTTCCCTCCTGCTGGATTTTAACAGAATTTGTAGAATTCTCTATTTCAGTTGTGTTCCAAGTGGCTCTTGAGGTGAGGGAAGTTTGCTGTTTCTGGGTCTTGCTGTCCCAGAGTGCCTGGGAGGTGTGCCTGAGCACACTTTGTGAGCTCAGGGTGACCTGGAGAACTGCAGGTACTGTYAATAAACCCCACAATTCAGATTGTCCCATTGCCATATCATTGAATGAACTCTTCTGCACCTACTCAGGCCTACACATGTTCAAATAACCAGTTTATGTCACYCCTGTTGGATTTTCCTGGGGAGCCTCAATTTTCTCACTGTTCTCAGAATGTTCTTATTACACATCTTATTGTCACATCACATGACCATATTTCTTCCCATTGCTTCCAGGATTATATTGTTTCTTACTAYCCAGTACAACTGCAATTTGTGAAAAAATAATCACAAGCAATGCATCCAAAAGCCTAGCAAGCTTTTTTCCTACATTGCACTTATTACATTGTTTTTGTCAGCCCTTGCATTTTTTTTTCCTGTCATATTACTTTATGGAATATATATATATATGACATGAGATCTATCAGTGTGTCTGGCTCTTCAGCAAAAGTTCTAGTCATAAGGACCAAAAACTTGCTGAAATATTTTCTAAACATTCTCCTTCTGGTTTTCTATTGAGTGCCACTCACAAAAAAATTAGAAAGAAGTGAAAGCAATCTATCAGGAAAATGGAACAAATGCAGTTGAAGGAAAAAGATCTGTGTTTGGGGACATTTGTATCAGACTACTGGGGCTTTAGTTATGTGCCCAGGCAGAGTACATGCCCTAAATAAAGCAGATAAAGCAGTGGGATTTTGAATTAGTTCCTTCAGGTTACAATTTTTATTGGCAGGTGCAATGAGTTATGTGGCACTTGTTATGTACTAATGATGAACAGCACTTTTATGTACATAAACAAGGTGATTTTGCAAACAGATGCATGGCACACAKTGAGAATTTAGAGTGTAGCATTTAAGTTTCATCTCTAACAACACCAAACCTACATCATAGGACACTTTTCCAAAAAAAAAAAAAACCAAAAAAAAAAAATTAGTAGGATGTGCTATAGCCCCTCTGTGGAGAAGCCAAAAGCAGGTAATACATCCTAATCACAGAGAAGGAAGAATCTTTTGAATARTCAAAGGAGATTTGTGCCTACTTAGTATTTCAGAATTGTTTCTAACTTGGGGAAAGCACTGAGAGCCCCTCAGGAAAAGCTGGCATACTGTAATGCAAAGGCAGGATAAAGATTAATACGTGTTTTCAAATATATATAAGAACAACTGCTGGTAGAATAAGAATTCAAACATTTCCTGTATTATGCTTGAAGGCATTCAAGCTGCCAGCCAATAGGTATAACAAGAAACTTCCCATTTTGCTATTATATTGTTGTGCTGTATAGGGTTTTTCTCTGAAGCATCTGGTATGGGTTATTGTCAAAATCCTACTTTGAGCAAYGCTCCAGCTTAACATGAGAATTTCTGTGCTCCTGAAACTGGGACATTCTAATTATCTTTCAACAATACAGTGCTGTGCTACCAAACCCACTTTAATCTATAATAATAATAGAAAAGAATCATAAGCCAAAAGACTGTTTACAAGTTGACACAAATGACCCAATCTTTACGAAGAGCCATGGTGGAAAAAGTGTGAAAAATGCACTTCACAGAAGCATCCTTGGCAGAAGACGTGAATTCAGTGAAAAGGTTTAAAACATTTCAACGAAAACTGACAGAGCTGCAAGAAGTTTATCTTGTACCAAAAGAGGGAACAGAAAAGATCTCAGAAAAATACAGTACGCATCTTCTCTGTTACCAAACAGACTTTAAAATAGCAAACAGAATAAACAGACAAATGGCAAGAAAATGCCTAAACACAACAAACTAACCTCTGCAGGGTTCTTCACGGCTTTATTCCCTCGTATATGACCTGTGATTTGCATGTATATCAATATTTTTCTAGCAGTTGCACGGGTCCATTAGCCAGATGCCATTCTTCATAACAAAACCATTATAAATATATGGCCTCAAAGTGCTTTTGGCCCGAGTCCAGCAGATCCCATCTTTCAGCAAGCCATTTCAATATAGGGAAAAGAGAAAGAAAGAAGGAAAATTTCTTTTCGAGCGTGTCATACCTTCAAGTCTAATAATGAGTAGTGAGATAGATCATGCAGGTTTCTGTATTGTCCAAAAGTTACAAATTAAACCTAGGAGAGGCTGTTTAATGAAGTCTGAGTGCAGCACAATAGGAAATCATGATACTGCCCTCAATGATGCTGCCTTGACAGCACTGAGTTTCCTGTAGGGAAAGAGAAGCGAGGYTTGAAATTCCACATTCAGAGAGGAAATGCCCTGCAATATTGCAAACTAGAAGAAGAAAAATAGAAATAACTATTTTATAAACTTTCCTTGATACTATTTTTTTCCATTATTTTATCAAAGTAAGAGAAGTGAGAACAATTGTCATGTCACTGTGAAGTAAGCTGTGCTTACCAGTGCTTAAAGAAAAGCCAACATGGTTCACCAATACTTTGTCTCTGAAAATCGACCTTTCTTAGCAAAATAAAGGTTTGTAAACCCTCTGCTACTTTAAAAGACATCTGACAGCCAGACTCCAGCTAGGGACAATGTTCATTTTCACATTTGAGCCATCAGATGTTAACATTCTAGTATAAGTCAAGTGGCCTTTTAATTGTGAACTTATTAAAGTAAAACATAATTTTATGGGTTTCATTTGGTTGCTTGGGTTTTTTTTTTCTCTTACCAAGTGAGAGAATATGAAATCAATATGAAATCAAGCAATTCCAGTAATGTTAATGGGATCATRAATAATTGGCTAGGATTTTTCCCACTCTGGGGGTGTCAGATGCAGTTTGGATTAAGGCAGAGAAGAGATTCAAAGGCACTTGGCAGTACATATTTACCCTGTAATACAAGGATAAACAGATGCAAATAAGCAATTAAATATGTGAGAAGATTAAAAATCATGGACCCCTACCCTTAGTGCCACAAAAATAAGCYTTACAAGAATTAATGACTTCAGAGAAAGGTCTCACCCTTCAAATAGTTTAGAAACTCCATAAATAATTTCTATKTCCCTGGCCCCTGTGTTTGCTCTCCCTCACCTTAGGAAAGCTGAAAAAAGACCTAAGCACATAAAAAAAAAAATCAACCAAGAACAAAACCAAAAAAACTGAATAGAACCGATAAAAAAAAAATAATTTGAGGGATTGAAATTTATCTCATATAGTTAGAGCAAAGCACAAACTCCATGATTCAACCCAGCAGCAAAGGGGAGGCATAAGGAAGGGCTCAGCTAGCTCCAGGCAAGGCAAAGCCACTTCAGCCAGAGGTCTCAGAGTAATGAGAGACCCCACAAAAACAATCATGGGATGGGAACAAATATATGAGCCTGTGGTAAAAAAGACTTTGCCTACATGTGTGACACRAAACCCAAGGAATAAACAAATTGTGTCTAAACACTGCAAAAGCTCTTGGCTCTGTAGAAATTCTGAARCAATTTGTGGCTGCAAAAATGTGTGGAGAGCAGGGGAGATCCAGGACCAAGTCACTTCTGCTGCTGCTGGGCCACACGGGTGTGGCTTTGAATCTGTCAAAACAATGCACCAGTGTGGCTTTATGTCGGTGTCAGTCAGGTCACTGATGCATTGGATCATGTTAGGTCTGAGCTTAATGAGATCTGAGCTTAATCTGATCTCCTGAAATCCCTTCTCTGGCCCAAGCATTGTGGTACTGGGCTTTATGAAATGYAGAACCGTCTTTCTCAAAGCTGCCCTCCAGCAAACCCAAAAGAGCAGCAAACATTGAAATAACGTGTGCTGGATAAAGGCTCCAAACTGCTGAGCACCAAATCCCCACCCTTGCTGAGAGAAAAGGGTCAGGGGTTCAGGTAAGTGCCTATTTTGAGAGTCTGAACAGTCAGGTTTGGGCTATGGCAGCGAGGAAAATGATAGGTATTCATTTCAGTTCATGATTTTTCAATTTTTAATTTGGTTTTAAAGATTTCTCATCAGCAGCATATTTCCTAATTTTTCCACTGTCTGAACCTGTCAGACAGCTCTGAACCAAAGCCAGACTGCATAGACTGCCTCAAATTAATGAAAAAGGTGAAATGAGAAAGTTCTATCTCCACCAAACTAAATAACAAAGCTCTGTTGCAAGTACACCAAACACATGAACAGAACCCAGGCAAGGTGAAGCCACTCCTAACAGTTCTGAGAGCCACTTATTTGACAAAAATACAACTTTCAAAGAAACCATTTAAACTTATTAAAAAAAAAWTAAATCTAATGCTTTGGGGCCCTTGTCCCCTGCTCTATTGTGGCATTAGGGACATTGGGAAATTCTATTAGTGACTGTAAGTTCAGGCATGGTGACTCAGCCGTGCTGCACCAATTGAGTGAGGCTTTAGGCCAGCTCAAGATAAGGCTCAGTTCAAGAGAGGTTTGTGTTTTCCTTTAGAAACTTGTGAGAACACGACACTTGGATTGAGACACTCATCTCGAGAAACAGCTCTTGCTTTTCAAATCTGCAGGAGTTATTTGGGTAGCGTGTACTCTCTGGTCCTTCATATTTAATGGCCATAATGCCTCCATTGTGTGGTTGTCATTAAATATAACACTGCCCTCCAACCTTTGGATTACCACTAGAAGCTGCCATGAACAATTTATATGCCAATCTTGATTCCCAGAAGAAACTCAGGCAGAAGCTTCTCCTYTTTAAATGTTCAAATGTGATTTGTATCGAAAGAAAAAAGAAATATATTTGTGAASTACTTACCATCGATTACAAACATCTGTGGTAAAATGAAGTAGTAGAAGGCTCTTTTATATCCAGAAACTTTGAAGAATTACCAAAAGTTGAAATCTGTCAGATATTTTAAGTAGATTCATAACAGAAGACTGTATCTATGGCTTTAGYATCTCATATGTACAAAGCTAAACTGACAGAATTAAAGCTATTCATGCTRGAAAATCCCACAGTGCAGTTATCAGACTCCAGGAATAATCTGCATAAATGAAAGAAGTCTTATGAAAAGGAGGGAATTAAAGAGAAAAGGGCTGATCCTCAGTGTTGGTGTGTTGTTAACAAATGTGGGTCCTGTGCACCTTTCCAGACCAGAGCCTAAAAGCATGAGGTGCTACAAGTGCCTTTGGAAATCAGATAAGAGTRTTCTATATTTCACTATTATTCATTAACCACTTGCTTTATGCAGGATTTTGACAGTGGGAAGTGTTGTGCATTATTTTAAATAATTAGCCTTATTTTTAAGCCCTTAAAACTGCTTTTGTTCTGCTTGAAAAGGGTTTTGTCTTGTTTTTAGTCTTTCTCCTCCCACCCATCTACCAAACTGCTTTTAATCCATTACTCTAAAGAACACTATAGCAAAATCTTCTTCTGTTTATATGACCAAGAATGGCTCTCCTAAGCATTTYGAGCTCTTGTAGAGGCTGCACATCATACTCAACACCAGGAGAACTGAGATGGACACTGATGCATGTACATTAAATATTGTGCTCTGCTTGCAGGATCCCTTTCAAATTAGGGGATCATGAGATGGTCCCCACGGGCCCATGCTTTGAGACAGGATTGCATATGGGCATGAGAATAAAGTAGTTAGAAGAGCCAAAATGCCACTGTGCTCTGCATATTTTATATGCTTTAATTGTATTATATTGATTTGAGTCCATTATAGCCTGGTTTGTTACTCTAATAAATTACATTGTTCTTTGAAACAATGATGGCTTAAGATTGAAATATTATATTAAAACTTATATCTGACTGGCAGGCTTCAAATGTGTTATTTACCACTGGCTATGGAGAAAGTCATCCTTGAAAGGCTTTCACTCTTTAAATAAAACCTCCAAGTCAGAATGTACAAGTTTAAAAATGGTCCTCAAGTATTGGTTAAGAGTGGGAGGAGAACAGCAGAGGGAACAGGCATTCTTCAGGCTGAGATTTGCAAACAGGGCATGTAAGCAAAAAGAAAATGAATAACTTTTCATTTAGATTTGAGGACCAGAAGAGTTTTATCTTTTAAACTCCAAATAGAGCTTTATTATGATGCCTTTCTGTCTATATTTTAAGTTGAGGCTTTAGAAGATTTAATTCGTKAAAGAGAAATAACTTTCTAAAAATGTATCTGTATTAAGCATTTAATGTTTAATTGATTGCATGCTTTGTGTGGCAATTCCTATGAAATCTAAAGCTGAAAGATTTCAGCATGTAAAGACGAATAATTTTTATGACTGGGCTTGATTTTTTTGTAAAGCAAAACAAGAGAGAACAATTTTCAAAGTAAATACCAAGCCAAGACTGAGAAAGTAGTTAAAAAAAAAAAAAAAAAAAGGAAACCTCCTAGGCCCCCTATATTTCACAAATCCCATGGGTTTTTCGGGAAGTTTTTTTTAAGTGAAGTAAAAGGGAAACGGGGCATTGTTGGAATGGAAAACTGTAAACAGGAGCTCAGAGTAGATTAAAAAAAGAAACTCCATGACAACATACACATTTAAAAGATGAAGGTGGGTCATCACCATGAGATGAATACCTTATTTTTTTAAACCCCATGGGAGTTGTCTTTGATGAGCAGCAGCACAGTCACTGCAGGTAGGTGCATYTTGACAGGCAAAGAGCTGCACTGCACTAATTCCCTCTGTCAGAAATTCCCAGCACAGCACAGAGGTGATTTTGTGGGATTTAGGTCCTGGGGTGCAGCAAGTCTGGGGAAGGGACCCTGCAGCAGTAGATGTTCAGTGGCAGAAGAGCAAGCTGACACTGAATAACAAAATTTCGCCTTTATAGCTCAGACAAACTACTGAACATTGTCCTCAGACATGCATGATTTTAAACTTTATGTAAACTTATTCATAAAAGAAACAAACCTCATTTAAAATATCCATAGACTTTTTTAAAAAAAACATCATGAAGAGATGTAAGCAACAGAACTGGAATTTTGGCAGTTTTTCAATCCTGGTTATATTTTGGTGCTTATTATTTTTATATATAGTAGCTACTTTTTTTGATTGCTTCTTTTGCCTTCTGGTGAGTCTGACAAGCACATGTAACACCTGACAGCAGGTGTAAAAGCAAGTCCACATGGGTTACTTGCCCCAGCTTTGGGCTGAAGCAGGACTGAGGCTGAGGAACAGCTCCCTGTGCCATGCAGACAGGAGGAGCTGATTCTTGTAGTCYCTCCCAGTCCCTCTCCCCATCGAGGTTTCCAGACAGCCCAGGACTGTGTCACTGCTGGAGTTACCACTGGGACTGACATTACAGAATTGGCCATTCATCATCTTTGACACCAGGGCYATTTCAGAAAGTACTGCTTTGGCACATTCAGGAATAATCATATCAAAGTTGGGGCTGTGCTTTGCTTCAGAGGGAGGTCATGCAGACAATAATAATGCATCACAAGTTTTTGCTCTATTATAATGCTACCTATGCCTTACATATGGGTCATGGTACTCCTCTGAAACCTTCCAGGGTTGGGTGTCAGGGCTGTTTGCCTTCAGAGACAGCCTGCGTACAGAGGGCAGGCAAAAAGCAGAGACAAAATGGGGAGCAGTGCAAAAGAAAAAAAGAAGAATTTTTTAAAAGTCACGTGGAAAAAAGTAGGATTCTCACACAAAATTATGTGTTTTAACATATTCAAAAGAATTCACAAGGAAAGTCAATGTTGACTTGTAAAAATCTCAAACTTATAGATCAATATGCAAACTGCCATTAGGCATTCAAAACAACATATTATGTTTCATTCATAAAGGCACATGTCATAGTCACAGGGATAGACACTACAAAACGGTCTGATTTACACAAAGTAGAACATACACACACCAAATTATAAACACAAACCTGAATGTTTTCCATGCAATCAGAAGGTCTGTCTGTACACCTTTCATACTAATAGCAAAATTAAGCTTCCAGTAGGCATAAGATTGGCTCATAATGGCCTAATCCCACTGATGTTCCTTACCTTGGCATAGTCTGATGTCAGCCTTATGAATAATTCCATGGGTGTCAGGAAAGATGCAGCTGTTAAAATGCTAAGCCAGGCCTGATCATTACATTAGCCTGAAAACAGTGACTTAAAAATGTGAGTTCTCAGAACTGACGTCTGATGTTAAACCTTTCAGATCAATTTTCTCAAGATCTTCTTCACCAAAACTTAAAATTAGCATTTCTTGTTCTCCTTTTCCTTTCTCATTTTTTTTCCYTCTTGAAAAACTCAGCTTCCATCAACAACCACAGCTCCTAAAGGAAGTTTGTTTAAGGGGAATATCAAGTGAGACAAGAGTTACAATGAACAGGCAAGAATCAGCAACCTGGAGATTTCATGAGATCTCTCCATTTGTCAAGTGCTGTCGTAAGGAGATACAAACTTTTCAGTGCCACACAAATGAAAATATTTTGTCTTTACATATTAGTGCAAAGTGAACTTGGAGTTCARGAAACCTCACCCAACTAGTTGTATTACATCCTGATTACAAAGGACATGCACTTGGCAAGCAAACCAGCAGAACTGAGATGGTTTCAGCCCTTGCTTTGGAGTGCAGTACAAGCAAACACCAAAACCCACAGTTAATTACATCTACTGCTGCCTGCTTCAGAGGATATAAAAATATATCTGTGCTTCTTAGGAAAAGCATTAAGACTTTGACCTACTGGCAGTTTGCACTGAAAATACAGTGAAAATTCAAAGACCAGTTTTCCTCACAGTAAGGTAACAGCAACATAAAAAGTATGAGGTATTATTTATATCTTTACCATCCTTATAACGGTGATGAAAACAGGACATTAAAATAGTTCCAGAAAAAAACCCTGAGAAACATCCTTATGCATTTTATTTTTACTGGAGATTAGGCATTGAATATTTCATCATCATTGTCCTTGATTTCTTATAAGCAAAGCRCTCCTATGAGTTAAACTGCCAACAAAAACCCAACAACTCTATTCCCTTTCACTGCTTTCAGATTCTTTTCAAGGAGTTTTTCACCCTACAGACATAAAGTTAAGGTTTAATATTTTAACTGCAACCAGAATAGTCCTTTTTCTGGCGCACAAAGATGCCCTGGAAGACACAGAGTGGTAGCTGATAACGAGGATAATCCAATGTTTTAGGCACTAACAGTGCTGAAAGAGGAATTACAAAGGTGCAGGTGTACTCATGGTGCCAAGCAGAACTGAAGAGGGAGGAAAGGCTGAGGGTGAGGATGAGGAAGGAGGAAGTAATGCAGGAGTGCAGATGAAAACTCCTCTTCCAACATGCATGTTACTCCAGGACCCTAAAGAAAAAAGAAAAGAAAAAGGAAAAAAATTTTGTGAAGAAAATCTCCACCAAAATTCCGCTTATAGACACTATGAGAATTTGAGATCCCAGTGAAACTGAGCATCATTTAGCTTCCCAGTTAGAAAAACTGTCAGAACTGACTCTGCTTGAAGAAAATAATGAAGTTTGAAACTGAGGGGTTATAACCAACAAAACTATGTATGTAGCATATCTCATCTTCAAAAAAGCTTTTTTTCCCCATGTCTGGTGTCAGGAAGCAAACTCCCTCCCTTGTTCCCTGGCTCCACTTCTTCCAGCTATCAAAGGTGGGCCTGCCCCCATCTGTTCATGACACTTTTAAGACCCTACATTGCTTTGACAAAATGAAAGGTTTTTAATTGTTTCTTATTATTTGTTTGKTTTTTCCCCCAATTTTTGCCATTTCAGTGCAAAATTTGARGGTAATTATCCTCAGATGAAAGAGATGTCAAAGTCAAGCCTGTTCTCATGTTATAAGATTTAAGATTTTACTCCTAGGTAGTGACCATGGGATTACAGTTGATGTGTGGGCACCTGAAACTACTTTACACATTAAATGTTCAGTGATGGTATTTGGCAGGGATTAGGTTTCCAGTTGAAGTTACACATTCCAGAGCTTGCTAGAACCACATAAACCAAAATCTAACTAAATTGATTCAGGTATTATGTAAAAATCCTCTGAAATACTAAAGCCCTCCTAAAGTACTAAAAAATGTACTATGTAAATTTTCCTCTAAAGCAAGGGAGATAATATTTTTTCTCTGTCTTTACTTACAAGAACTACCCAAAGCAAGCCCCAGGTTTTCACTTTTGAACATCAGCCCATATCTTGAATGGAAACTCTGAGGAAAATGTTAATTAACACTTAAGAAGACAAGGAGTCCCTTTTACGTAAATTGTCTTTCTTCCCAGTAGCTATTAAGAAAGGCAAAGGAAAGCTTTTGGAACATAAAGGATGCAATCCCCATCATTTTCACTACAAGTTTCCTTGGAACAAAAATGAAAGCTTTATGTTTGATGAGCACCAGAAGCTTCAATTTCTGTGTGGTGTAATTTAAATCCCATGTCAAACAAACAAAAAAGAGGAATTTTGGCATAAACCCCCCAGTAATTTACTGCAACACCTGTAACTTAYTCAGGAAGTACCTGGTAGAGAACCAGTGACTTTGCTGAAACTGGAAGAAATTAGTACATCTATCTAATAGCAACRAGAGAGCTTCATTTGGATGAAATGTTAATACTTTGGTAAGGCATTGCTGTAYATAAGATAGAATTTTAGAGAAAGATTCGCTGCCTCACACTTTTCCACAGACTTACCATAAAGCACCAGAAAAATTGCATCTCTTGTCTGGAATTACACTGTTTTATCCATGATATTACACTCACAAAAACTAGAATATAATTTGTCATTTCTTGCCCTTACACTAATTGAACTGACACAGCTCTATTAAAATGAGTCAAATCTAATAACAGCRTTTCAATGGATAGGAAAGATATCTGCTTGTTTTTCTTAAAAGACAAGAAGGGGGAAAAAGATATTTTTGGGTTGGCTAAGCATCTATTCCCAACACATAATAAGGTTGTTATCAACCAGAAAAGCCTATTAAGATAGAAAATGAATACTGAAAGCTTTCTAATTAAACACTTTCCACTTACATGATACTGAAAAAATAGAGTGGGAGATGCTGGTCCTGATACTGTATTAGTCATTGTATCACTCATATCATGATCTTGTAATCAGCTCTCAGGATGAATAGCCCAGGTGCTCAAGCTGTGCTGCGATTTGTAATTGGAAACATCTTTGGATAATAGTTGTCTCATGAGTTGTTTTCTCCTCTTGTCATATATTTTTTTAATGTGATGTGACTTATAATTGAGTTTTCTATTAGCTGTCATGCAATTGTGTTTTTTTAAAACTTTAAATCTGCTCCTGCCAAGCTGCTCTGTGCAGGTTCATCCTGGGCTGGAGTGGGATATGTGCGTGGACATGGGGCAGCACAAGTCCTGTCCCTCTGAGGCAGTAGGCAGGATTGGGGCTGCAAATTTTCCTTCTTTTAGGGAGGGTTATCATTTTGATATCTACCCACAAGGATCCCCACTATGGGGGGGTATTATCTGATAGTAGTATTAAATTATTCTAACAGGGACAAAGCTAAACCAACAGCAGCACTCCCCTTCTTCAGACAGATATCTGCTGTCACATCTCACCAAAATGTTACATAGCAGACAACAAGTTGTCTTTACTTGAAATATTCCTAACATGCTACTAATAAGCATAACTTTTGCTACTTTTATTCTAATAAACTATATAACTTTTATACTAATAAGCATGACTTCAAAACATTCATAGTTCTGCATATCTGGTTGGCTAAAAGTGTAGTAATGACTTTTATTGTTMGAAGACTTCCAAGAAATGGGGAGAATTTGGTAGCCAGCCTTGAGAAATACAAATTAAATTTGGTCTGACTGGAAGGTTAAAAATCATATAATCTCAGCTACATTAAAACCACTGGTATGTTATAGATTACAAGCAGAAGCCCATAGTATTCAAATTTATATCATTTATTTCTTTCATGTTTTTAATTAGGTACTTCWGCTCTGCCACATACTGCTCATGGTCTCTACCAAGACAGAGCACACAAGTCCATACAACCAATAATCTTGAAACACAGTAATCGTTATTATCCTTGATGTTCTCAAATGCAAACTGTTCCTAATACATATTCTTCTATGAAATCTGGTCAAAAGGTTTTAAATTATGAAAAAAGTACTTAGCAATAACAGTATGGACACGAGAGCTCTGGATGCAGTACTTTCACAGAGGTGAAGCAGATTAAAAAGTTGGGTATAAATATATAGTTCCTCTATTAAATGTAAGAAGGACAGATAATTTTAAAGGGCTTAATGCTGTGTACAGGAACACCCCTGCTAGGGGAGCACACGGCAGCCTGTGCATAGCAGATCAAACCTCCTGCAGCACGGACCCCAAGGAAAGTGTGGTTTAGAGAATTTCCATTTATTAAGATTTCTCCAATTCCCTTTCAGGGGATGATCATTTTTTCTGCTGTAGGAGCTGCCTGCACTCAGTGGCTGTTTATTCTCTTGGCTTTCCCCAATGGCCAGTGGTAATTCCCCAAGTACACATAACAAGGATGAACAGAAATTTGGGCTGTTTTTCTGACACAAGGAGTGGAACTGCCTGTTGTAATTTTGGATTATGATGATTACTGAAAATATTTTGAAATTTTAGGCAGGGGTTTGTTGTTGACCCAGAAGGAGCACTGTGTCTCTGGCAGTGCTGCTGTCTGTGTCACCAGCCTTCCTTGGCTGATCTGCTGCAGAGTGATATGTAAAAATTCAAGCCAGGTTTTAATTGCACTCTCCTTTGGAGRAGATGATTGTGGGCTGTTGAATCCAAGCCCTGTGGCTTCCTCACCCGGTTTTGCTGGCCTGGCTCCTTTGCTGCCCTCCYCTCTCTGTTTGGTTACACACAGAGATACATCAAATATCACCTTATGCTGCACAGTGGCAAAGGCTGCCCAAAAAATTATCCTTGCCAGCCAAACARTTTCTGTGAGGCAATGTAGCTAATTCTTGCTCTAAATTCTACCATCATCACACTCAAGGTCACTCTTTTCACCCCKGTGAATCAAGCACCAAGATGGAAACTAAAACATGTTGGGGTGGCCCAAAATTTTAGATTTAAATTGCAAATGTGAAAAGAAAGTGCCAGCTCAGTTCCTTAATTGTTGGTAAAATATACAGAAACCTAAAATTCTTCCCTCAGATGCAAATTCTGCAGTGTTTGACTGTGCAGAAGCTTCCTTCCCTGGGAGTTTGGGAACTTAGTTAAYGATGCAACCACGTGGTCATTTATTCTAATTAATGTGAATACATTTGCATTTGCAGATCTAGCAGCTTTTRCAAGCCAAGAAACAGCCCATAGTGGTTTTACAGGGTTCACACAGATGTGCTGGTGCAGCACAGGACACACTGGTCAATGCAGAACGCGGCAGATACCCAGTGCTGGAGGCCCCAGACTGTGCTCAGTAGATGTTTTCCAACAACTTTGACCCATGAGAGGCTGAACTTGCTGTGCAACAGTAGTGGGAACCTTTTGTTCCAACAGAGACAGTTATCAGAAACTTGGCTAAATTAYTCACATTAAAAAAACAAATAAAAAATAAAGCACATGGATGAGCCTCCTTGGACCTGCATAAATTAGAGCTGGCCCAATCCTCTGTGCTTTGTTCCCAATTGTTGTTGCTTTCTTCTACAGGCAAGATTTTCTTTGGGAAGTCACAAGTTCTTCGTTAAAACAGGTTTAACTATTTAGCATCAGATTCACCCACCTACATAAAACCCTGCAACTGTTGAAGTTGTTAAAGGGACACTTTCAATTTCAAAACTGCGTGTCTATTTAAAAATGTTTTACCTTCTGTTGTTAGAAGTGATCCCTAAGGTTGGATACTTGAAAGGCATTAGAGACAATATATCTCCTTGGGTATTTTAAGCACCATCTTTTTCACTGTTTTTCTCCCTAATTGCCCAGGCCATTGACGTGCACTGATGCCCCCATGGGGAACTTGTGCTGCAGTGTAACTTCTCCAGCTCTAAACAGATGTTTTTTACAAAAATGACTGCCTTTCCAGGTGATGCTCTTTTGTAGTTTAAATAAAGGATAAACTATAAAGCAAACTTTCCACAGCATCAGCCTAATCCCTCCTGGGACACCACAGGCTTTGAATTCTGCCCTTCAACAACAGCTCCACATCTACTAATTCTTACCAAAAATTAATTCTTACAAGGACTGACCAGCACTGGAAGAGGAGATTTCAGTGGCTTCAGAGACACAGAAAACATAAAGAGAGAAAAGTAGGAGYAAATGAAGAACTAAGAAGATTTAAGGGCACATGAGATAAAGAAAAGGGAGACTAATACCATGAAGCAGYGAGGGAGAACTTTTGTGGAAAAAGGAATGCAAATCTTCTGTTTAAGACAGTATTATATTTTATATGCAGAGGGAGGCTTAGTTTGAAGTGGCATAAGGTAGCATTGATTTTTATGGTATTTCCATGCTTCTAAGTGTTTGATTTCCTAACTTAACTTCCTTTTAGTGTGTTTTTAATGTAATATAGAGATTTGGGATGGTTTATTTTTTGTGATTGTTATGCATAATTCTGACTGACTCAACCTTTAATTTGACTTCCTCTTCATAGTTCAGATTAGAGAACTTAGAGCAGCATGATGTAAGTGAACTTCCCCTCCTTTACCTGCAAAATGGGAGGTTTTGGCTGAGTTAGCTTTCACACARCTTTATCTCTGGGAATAAATGGAAAGAAGAGGTGAGAAATGCTGGGAGGACACTGGCAGGCAGCGAGGAGCACCTCACACCACCATGAGTGCCTTGGGCTTCCCAGGCAGCACGGAGAGAAGCAGCCACTGGAGAAGCCAAGAGAAACTCCTGGGATGAGCTCACTCAGTGGCTCATCTCCATATTTTTGCATACTGACGTGTGCTAAAGGGCACACATGCTTCTCWAGACAGCACAAAGTTGCTGCCTTGAGGAGCAGAACTGGCTCCCAATGCATTTTAGATGTTGTGTAAATTACCTACATAGGGCCCTGTTGTCCCCATGTGATCCTTTGCAGGTTCTAAATAAGCAAACCAATGTGTCTCAGCAGTTGCATTTTTGGAATCATTGTGCCCCTGAGCTGTAAAAGAAGGTAGGATGTGTATTCAGAAAATGAGGAAAAGGGAGCCTYTGGTTACTTTTTTGTCTTTCTAGGATATTCTGAATGCCAGCAGGGCAAGGKAGGTGATTCTGTCCCTCTGTTCTGCTCTYGTGAGACCCCACCTGCATCCAGCTCTGGGCCCCCTACACAGGAAGGACCTGGAGCTGTTGGAATGAGTCCAGAGGAGGCCACGAAGATGCTCTGAGGGCTGGAGCCCCTCTGCTSCAGARACAGGCTGGGAGAGCTGGGACTCTTCAGCCTGGGGAAGAGAAGGCTCTGGGGAGGTCTTAGAGCCCCTTCAAATGCCTGAAGCTGCAGAAGGACTTTGGACAAAAGCATGAAGTGATGGGACAAGGGGGAATGGCTTCAATCTGAGCAAGGGCAGGGTTAGATGGGATATTGGGAAGAAGTTCTTGACTGTGAGGGTGGTAAGACATTGGAACTCTTTGTCCAGGGAAGCTGTGGGTGCCTCACTCTGGAAGTGCTCAAGGCCAGGGCTTGGAGCAACCTGGGAAGGTGGAAGGTGTCCCTGCCCATGGCAGGAGATTGGAATAGGATGATCTTTAAGGTCCCTTGGAACTCAAGCCTTTCTATGATTCTCTGATTATGCCTTTCTATAGTTTAATATTTTTAGGCATTATACATTGTATTAGTGAAGACTCATGTCCTCTTCCACCTCCTAAGGTTAACTAAAGAATATATGAGTAAACTAATATTGACTGGGATAGACAGGAGAATTAATGCCTTCTTTAGGGAGACAAGAGAAAGGAATAGACAGACATAAACATGTAAATGTGCTAAAGCTCCATTCACAATCATAATTCATTATATGCCTGTAAAACTGCCTGAATAAAATGCAAACATTTAATCCTAAGAGAAAGCAGAATTGCTTTCTCTGTAAATAACTGCAGAATAGTGTTTTCAGGCACATGATATTTCTCTTCAGCACCAGTGCAAGGGACACTCATACAGATTTCACTATCGCAGKGCACAAGACAGGAGAATTTTTATCAATATCATGATGTTTTTCTAAAAGACCTGGTTTTAAAGGTGAATTATGCATACTGGAAATTCAGGGAAAAGGAAGGCTGAGTGTCTGTGTGAATGACTTTTGCTCATATCCCATCATAAGCAAGAATAATAATGAATCTTCTGAATAAAGGAAAGAAGTTCTGCATTAGCCGACACTCATTTTTCCAGAAGATATAACTGCTTTACTTAATGCCTGATCTAAAGCCCTGGGAAATTTTTCTCACTTCATTGTACTCCCATCTTCTCTGTGGAAGATATACTTGGTCAAACAGTTAACAATTAATTAAGTAAATTAAGTACATTGGCCCCAACTTCTTTCCAGTAAGACTTGAGTAATAATAATGATATCAGTGTGTGACATATGTGCAATGAAGTCAGCATTTGACATAATACTTCTGAAGAAACTTTCAGTGAAGTATGCACCATTAATGATGATGAAGCTTAGAGAAAAGACTTAAAAATTGCATCCTCTTACTTAGCAGATCTGATCCTGATGATCTCAGGGAGGCTGTCAGAAATACATTTGACTTCAAAACATATGTGCCTCATATAGAGCTGCAGAAAGGCTGTAAATAAATAAAAGGTCTTAGCATCATTTTCTCATGGTATATTTTCCTAGTGACTTTAGTGAGAATGAAACAAGTTTATGGGGATGGAAAAGCAACAGACCTGTTATCCCTTAAATATGTTCAAAAAGGGAAAACAGAATCAAACAGAAAAAAATCCATGGAAGTCTCCCAGCACAACTGGAGTGACAGCCTTTTCAGATGAAAGAGAGAGAAAGGGATGAAGAAAAGTATTTCTTGTGCTACAATATGAATGAGAAGTATTTTAAATGGTCCAGAGGGATTTGGAAAGTATCGTGTTGCTTTTGTTGCTGCTATTCRCTCTATAAGTAAGATTTGTTTATTTGAAAATTAAAATAGATTAAGTTAATTTGAACATTTTCCCCTGTTGTGGCTTTATGATGTTCACTGCTTTGTTGGTGAAAAAACAAGCTGAACCTGCTCTGGAGGTTTGCTGAAGAGCCATTAGTGTGCAGTAATTTACAGCTGCTCAGAACCATGCATTGAGCTCCTAATTGATTGCTAATGTTGATGCACTTGATTGGATGTCAAGTTATGTGTAAAATTTATTGAAAATAATTCTGTTTTTTCCCTCTCTCTAACACCACAGACAGTAAATTGAAATAGATATGCAGATAGCTACATCTATCTCCTCAGGCCTGAATTTTATAGTACCTCCCACCAAATAAGACCTTTTCAGACCGAACAATCAGGATATCCTAAAACCCCTTACTAAAAATAAGCAAAATAGAATGTTCCCATGCCCTTTTTTCCCCCACCATTTTGCACAAAGACATGAAAAGCATTGCTAGCACCCAGAGCCAGAGCTGCTACTCCCACATTTCAAATGAGCAGCTTTAACCTCAGGAGCTTTGATATCAGCTGGAACATTAACCACGATACTTCTTCCTCTGCGGGCTGCTCAAAGTCCCCACGGTCTTTTAAACTGGGAGTTGCAGGTGCTGAATTGCCCGTGAGGGATGAAAGAGTGACAGGTCTGAACTCTGCCATCCACTCAGGAGGCAGGGGATGGCACCCCAGGGAAAAGAGCAACCTGGAGAACAGCAGTGCTGCAGATGGCACCGTGTGCTGCTCTCAACGAGATGTAGCAGGATTTTTGTGTCCTGGGTTTGCCTGTGCTTCAGGCCATGCCCAAAAGGATCAGCTGAGCAAAAAGTTTTTCTAACCCTAAAGGAAATTACAGCTACTAATTAATATATATAGATAAATGTATATTTATCTATAAATATTTCTARACTCAGCAGTTGGAAAACTAGATCAGGATCAAAACACACAAATGTTTGCTTGTTCTCTAACTRGTAGGGGAGAAAGAAGTTATTTAGAAACATTTTAGAACAGCATTTGTTTCAAGCATTTGGAGCATTGAAACAACACTACTACCCCTCTAATAAAGGAATAGCTTGGAAAGGCTGRAATTTGTACTCCTTTGCAGGCATGGCCAAAGAAGGAAAACAGAGCTGGGGTCTGGAGCATAAGTCTGAGGGGTCTAGGGGGGCTCAGCCTGGAGAAAAGGAGGCTCAGGGGGGACCTTCTTGCTCCATAAAATTTTCTGGAAGAAGAGTGTCGCCGGGTGGGGGTCAGCCTCTTCTCCCAAGTCACAAGCAGCAGGACAAGAAGAAATGGCCTCAAGTTGCACCAGGGAAGACTTGGATTGGATATTGAGAAATCTTCTTCACTGAAAGGGTTGTCAAGCCCTGGCACAGCTGCTCAGGGCAGTGGCAGAGTCACCATCTCTGGAGGGATTTAAAAGTCATGTACATGTGGCACTTGGGGACATGGTTTGTGGTGGCCCAGGCAGTGCTGGGGGAATGGTTGGACTCAATGATCTTAAAGGTCCTTTCCAAACAATGTGATTCTGCAATTCTGTTCTATCAGATATTGAGAATATTGGAGAGGACATAGGAGGGACCCAATTCTTTTGACAAAGTTGATGGCATTCAAAATCTTAGAAGCACTTCTGTGTTTGTTCATTCATGATACAGAGCACTTTTTAATCCAGAAGGTGGCASAGATACAGGAAAAAATATACAGTGTTTATAAAATCCTTTTCCTCTAAAGATGAACTAAACTGAATAGAGCAACTCATATAAAAAACAAGGGGACAAGATCAGATTCGATCCTAGYGCTTTATAAAGGTTTCATTTTGGAGGAGATATGGAATGATCTAACCAATATTTCTGTTYCAAAGATTAACTGAAAAAATTAGTTTTCAAAAGCATTAATATCGCCAAGCAAACAGCAACACATCTCTTAACGTCTGTGACACAAAGATATTAGTATTTTTTCTGTGAATACTTTTTAWTGTCCCTCCTGAGACAGCAGCAGGATTGGAGCACATGTTCCCTGATTTCACAGTAATTTTACACWTTTGCCTGCTCCCCCCCATGCCATGAATGCTGGCAGATCCCTCCACAGCAGTGCAACGTGACAGAAACTCCACAGGGTAAACGCTGAAGAGCTTTTGTAACACCAAGCTGCTACCCAGGAGATCTTGCAAAGGAAAAGCCGGACTATCCTGCAGAGCCCAGTCCCAGGCTTTCCATGAGTTAAGATGTGTTTTATTTAAAGGATAAGTAATTAACAGCTGTATCGTAGAAGAGAGAAACTTTAGAGAAGTAGGGGTTATGTCTAAAATGGATTCTTTAAAAGAAACCACAATATTTAACAGGGATATTTTGAAGGAAACATTTCACCAGTTATTGTTGCTGTGCTTTGCTGTCTAAACATCCTACTCTGTACTGTCATCATGCTAATTTTTCAGCTGTCAGTGCCAGAGACATGCAAATAGTGAAACAGCAGCATGTCCAAATTAGCTTATATAATCATGAATAGAGCAGAGTAAATAATTTAATAGGAACTATGTATCTGGAAAACCTATCTCKGTGTTTTTCCTATTCAGAATATACTTGAGAGAAGTTCAGAATTTACACAAATKAATTCATGATTTGGTTTTGTAAGAATTTCCAGCTTGCAGTCTCATCTTGAATCCCTCTTCATTAGGTTTTAGTAGTTTGTGTTTGAGRGAAAGGCTGTGGCAGCACTCAGTGCTGCTGCCTGGGAACTGAGAGAGCAGGATCACATCTGGCAGGGATTTGGCCTCAATTTTTCTGTGCCTCTGACATCCCCCTGAAAGATGATAAGAATGTGACAGTCTTTTCCTGAAGCCCAGATGAAGCTCCTTTCCTTGCAAAAGTAGGGAAATTATGGAAAAGTGACTGTCTACGGTTCATATTCTTGGGTACCACCTAGTGGCACCAGCTTGGTTAAGGATGGATGTGACTGATTCACAGASCCAGGGATTGGTTATCGGGATCGTGACACTTTGTGTCCTTATCAACTGATCTGTCAGAGCACATCGAATGTGACCAAAAATAACTGCAGGAASCTCCTGAAAAGAAACAGGGCAAATATTCACTGGTATCATACAGAAATATTTATCCTGGTGGAATCACAATAATCCACTTCCCTAATTTTGTTGTAGTGGTCACTGGATTATTTTAAGCATTTTTCCTTAAATTGCAGCCACATTAATAGAAGCTGAGTAATTTTAAGAGAGCTTGTACTAGTCTGCTACCATGGGCATGTTGTTACCCCCATGGAGAATATCTCCCCACTAGAGAGGAGCAGCACACCAGACTCCTCCTGTGGGTTTGATGGTTTGATCCACCATCAGTATAAACTAGTTGCAGACAATGCAAAATGCCTTTGTTTTATAGATTCTTTCCCCGGTGTCCTGAATGAAATGCATATCACTAACYTATTAAGTACAAATCGCTTAAAGATGTAAATTTTTTATGACTTGCTAAATGTTAATGTATGACTTGTAAAATGTTAAAGTAGTAAATAGCGTCTTTGAGCTCATACACACTAAATTCCATTCTCTAGCCCTGAGCATTTAAGGTAACAGTCACAGAGTATTTGTCAGAGAGATTTCCATAATCCTCATTTACTTTAATTTATTATTGTTCAAAAAAAAAAAAAAAAAAGATAATTAAGAGTTAATGTCCATAGAATAGAAAAATAGGTCTTTGTCAATGGATAATGTTCTCCTACTAATAGGAGACTGTTGAGACATTCCCTAACTAAGAATAAATGTTATGAAATATGAAACACATGATACAATACCACAATATGTAATTACAGCTATTTTATGTCAGCTGTTCTGAATGACTCCAGAAGACGTTATCAAACTCTGATTAATGTTTCCACATTCGATACTTCTTGATTTATTGATGTAATAACCAGCTGAGAAGGTCTCCTCACAAAACCAATTTATTTAAAGTTTGCCATAGAAGCTCCTATATACTCTGCCTCCCATCTGCTAGAATATTTCCTATATTTAGAATAATATACACATGAAAATGAAAGCCACCAAGTGGAATTTGTTCTGGCTGGGAATATCAGAGGCTGATATGGTTATTTGTTGAGAAGGRAGCAAGCTAGTTTCCAGAGAATATTGATGAATGGTCTCCAGATACACAGCAAAGAGCTAAATTCAGAGGTGTGAAATTAATGTGACTGCACCTGTGAAAACTAGCCATGAATTTGTTCCAAAATGATATATTATGAATATGTGGAGATAGCAAAGATACCCAGGGCCTTGGAAGAAATACTGTAGTAAATCATGAAGATCCTAACATTAAAAAACTAACAAACAAACAAACAAGAAAATACAGGTGCTCTTTATGTCCCCTTTGCTTAGCTATTTCCAAGTTAGCTAGGTATTTAGCRCCAAATTTTGATTCTGTTATTCATGGAATATATTAATTTTCAGGGGCTGTTTAGGAACTGGCTCTTGCTGTCAGTACAGCTTCTCCCTTTAAGTCACAAGAGAGTAGATATGCTAAATATTTCCATCTTGTAGAATAAAGAGCATTCTGTTTCAGTTTTTAATAACGTTTTGAGATCTATTCCAAGCGTGATTCATTTAAATAAAAATCAATAGGCTTAGCTGCTTCTTTTGAATCATTTAAGACAACATCTTTCCATTGGCTCTTCATCAGGGGCCAAATTCTGACCTGATTTATGCTCTAATTTACAYTGCAACCCATTGCCTTTAGAGGATCTGCACATTGTGTAAATTAGTACAGATTTGACTCCGGGGATCTTTGGTAAGTGGCATAAATTAAGAACAGGGAAAATCTGCTCTCTTTTAAAACCCCATAAAGGTCAATACAAAATTGAGAACAAGATACAGCCCCAAGTCTCTTAGTTAAAATGTATGAAAAGGTTTCACGGAGCAGTTTTATCCTCCCTGCCGCAATCTGCCCTCATTCTCCTGTCCCGCAGTGCCTCATTCGCATCCACCACGCTGGGACACTGACAGCGACATGAGCCAGATTTTGCCCCACAGAGGATCATATTTTGCACACTGTGTTGACTTCTAACTTGGCTGATAGCACCTGGCACCAGCTTAAGGCAAAGGTGACTGTCTGTGGCTGGAACAATCTTTTTAATCGGCCACGATCCCACAGGCTGCAACTTCCATCCGAGGGAAGGATTTATGCAATTGCTAATCTGGGCATTTCATTACAAGTATTAATATTTGAGGACATCTGAGACTTCTTCTGGAAGACAACTGCATAAAAAATTTAGCAGTTCCAAGGAGCATTATTTCTTCTGATTTTCTTTCTTTNTTTTTTTTCTTTTTTCTTTTTCTAAGGCACTCCCTTCTGGCAAGAGAACCTTCTCTCCCCTGTACTAGTCAACGTGGAGGGACAGGGATATTTGTGGCCAGTGTGGAATGCTGAGCTCTCTCCGGGTAATCAATCACTTCCCCTTGGTCACCAGGATTGTCAGGGCAGGTTGCCYGCTGCAGTTTGTGCTGACAGGGGCATTTTGGCAGAAGCAGGAGAGACACTAAAGAAGGTGAGATGTCCTTTAGCACTGCRCAGCACACGAGCTGAATGGAGAGGTTGCTTGAAATTATTTAGGGTTTTCTTAACAAGCATCAGCTCTCTTTGCCTGTAAAACCATGGGTCTCCTTCCCAAGGATCCCCAATGCTCAAAGCAATGCTCAGTTGTAACACATCCACAATTTGTATAAGGAAAAATGTATAAAATAATAACTCTTCAGCTGTGATGCACAGTAATTTCACACAGTTTGATTCACCAGCTTGGACTAAGTTTRTATGCCCTGTGAATGTAGGTCCTATCAAGAAATTTCACATGAAGCTWCAGATAGCGCATTAGCTTCTTGTAGGACAATTGATATTTTCACCTTTTCTTTCTGGCAGTATTGACTGCAGCGTATATCATGAGATCCCATCACTGGAATTAATGGGATGCAGGAAATATTTTGACCAGTATAATCTACGATTCATCTAAAAGAAGCAGTGAGGGGAGCAGGCATCAAAACTGAAATTAAAATGCAATTTACTCTCAGGCTGCAGAGACAAGGCTTTCTGAYGTGTGAACAAGCACAGCAAATGGCCCCAGTGGGCTGGGCTCTGGATGTGTTGTGGGCACAGTTAATCATCCTGGGGTGAGGGGGTTTGCGTAATCCATGGGTTCAGAGAGTAATGAATTCGTTTAAGTTTTCTAAGGAGAACTTTTTTGCAATGTTGAGAAAAGCACAGGGCTTATTACTCACTCATGGTAAGTGATGCAAATGAATGCAAATATTTTGTGTGGGCCACAGTAGAGAGAATTTTACTTTTAAAGAATAAGATAAATTCCCTTTTAATGCCAGACATGAAACTAAGTTCAAGCACCCGAAGCACTCTGTATATTGACAAGTTCACAAATTCAAAATGCCACAATGGGCCATGTAGTTCCCAACTCTATCTCTGGTTCTCCAAGAAATAATTTTCAAACAGAATTGAGAGGTTTTGTCCCTTTCTGAGTCATGCTTAACACTTCACCATGCCTGGCTTTGCAGGATCTAGCCTTCAAAAATTATTTCAGTCGGTGCAGAGATCCACTGTAGCTATGGTTTCTAGCATTTGGTGCATTAATTGGTTCTTCTGCAAACATAAATCAACAGCAAGGATTGTGAACATCTGCAATACCTGACCAGAGAATCCATGAAAATTCCAGATTCCATCTACGCATGCATTGGGAATGAGTGTTGTCGTTGCAGGGAGCAGCTGAACAATGAACTGTGATTAACCTCTGCTTGTGAAGTGCTGCCATTAATTTTGGCATTTACCATGGAAATACTTCTGAAATTTTACGGATTTGAATAATTCTATTGATAATTTCCTGGGCTTTTTGATTAGTGAGAAATGAATTATCTGAACATTCTAGAGTCATGAATTTACAAGAGATGAGGAAATGTGACAATACCTTCCTCATTAAAATCAGCTTTAAGGCACAGGACATAGGGAATTAAAAAGCCAATGTAGCTAAACTATTTATAACTACCTGATTCTCTTTCAATCACTTTATCTAACATTAGGCTATTTTGAAAGAGACATAAAATAAAACCCTCAGCACACCTAAATCCACTGACTTCAAAAGCGTCAAGATATCAATTATACTCTGTTATTTTTAAGGAATAAGAATTGAGTGAGGGATAAATGAATTAATTCAAGTTTAGCTTTTCAGCTACACTAATACTCATTTGGATTCAATTTCCCAAGTTTTCCATCTGGGTTCATTTTCCGAGGTGAAATTCATTTTCATTTTACTGGGCTGTATCAGAGTGGATTTTAGAGGTCTCTTACTTAGATAAATTAGACATGTATAAAAATTGGCCAGAGGATGAATAGGACAGATGTTGGGSCTCACATGTTTATAAAAGTCTGACAGTGGTTTTTATCTGCACTTACTGAGAATGAAGGCAAGAACCAATTTTTTTGCTTTTAACTTGGATCCCTGTGAATTTCTAGAAGCTTATTCCTCATTAAAGTATTTAAAAAATAATTTTTAAAAACCAAAAAAAACAAAACAGACAAACCAACAGTGACCCCAGTTTTATGCAGAATATAATTCAAAYAAGTTAGGAGATTAATTTAAGGAGTAGTAATTTTGACAACACATTTCATTCAATAAAGAAAAATTCAGATTTTTTTATTAACACTTATAATCTAGTCAGCCCTTCCTAAGACAAAACACACAAAAAAGGATATTAAATATATCAACTGGGAAGTAAAGAATGAAAAGTAATGATAGATTAGATAGTTAAGAAACAACAACTCCCAACTGTCCTAAAGTCYACTGTGTAATAGGATGTCTAGCTGTACTGGCAAATATACTGAATTAATAATTAAATTTTATACAATAGTTCTCAAATTAATATATGACAAAGGGAAAACCATAGAAAGTGAACAAAATCTTTTAAAAGGTAACAAAAAGGAGAAGACAAAAGAGCGTAATATTTGCAGTAAGCTGACAACTTTTAATTTTWAAAAAAAAAMCCCAAAACTTGGTTTTGACTTCAGGCAACTCATCAGCAAAACCATTTTCAGAAAAGGTCAAGAAAAAAAAAAATAATGGGTCTTAGTTAAAGAGCACTACTCAGGAGATAATTAGAAAGAATAAGAAATCTTTGTAAAAAAATCAAATCCAAATAATGGAARTAATAGAAAACAGTATGAGTTCTGTCAATTTAAATGTGGCAGCACGGTCAGGCAGACCTGGGCAATGTGAATGCCTTCTGCAGGGAGCAGATTTCACAGCTCTGAGTAACAGCAATAAATTGCTAAAGAAACTCTAGGTGTAGAAGTGGTGTGAGAAGTCACTACTCACTCAGAGTCAGGAAAGCCAACAAAATTCCAGGATGTGTTAGGGAAGGTACAGAAAGTGAAAAAGCAAAGTCATGCAGTGCTATGTCACCTTACAAACCCACAGTACTAACGTCCTGAACAAACACTGGAAATGAATTTTGGAGTGGAAATGTTTGGAGAAGATGAATGGAGGTTTAATAAATGGGATGGCTTCTGTGTGAAGATCAACAAAACCTGTGGTCTGACGAAAACAGCCTTTTATTCTGTTCTCCTACTCGTGGCAGCAGGTGGCCAGTGTTGTTTGGAGTGCTTGCACTGTTAGTCCATAACTATTTGTGGAATGCCATACCACTGATAACATAAAAATCAGAAGTGAATTTTGAAGAGCTGATACCATAACTTGAGCTGAATTTAGTGATTTTTTTCTCATCCATGATTTAAAGAGATTTTACATTATCGATGTCCTCTGTGCTATGAATTTAGCATTTTTCACATCTKCATCTCACCACTACACAGTAAGGTTTCCAACTTCTCTGCCATGGCCAATTTGAGATTAGGCTGCCAAAAGGTTTCCCCATGCAAATGCTCCTTCAATCTCCTGGGTAAGAGATGGAMTTGCAGAAGGCACATGTGCTCCTGATGAGTCTGGTCAGGTTTTTCTAATGGCTTCTGACTTGGATCTGGGATGGAATTTTCTCATCTATTAATTCCCAAATGCTACTGGATCTGTGCATAGGAAAGGCTGCAGCTCCTCCTGAGAGGATCTCCTACAGGATAGAACCCCTTCAAAAGCCATTTCAGTGCTCACATTCATACCAGGAATTCCTAATGATTTCCATGTTTAAGGACATTTAATGTACCCAGATATTATTCCTCACAGGTAACAGAGTGCAGGTCTAACACAGCTGCCTTTGATGGGTTTATATTTGCCAAAGTAATGCTGATATCAGAGAGATATTTCAATGATGTTTCATTCCACACTTACTCTGCAAACCAGGATGATTGTACCTAATGCAAATTAAATTGCAGATTACCGTGAAAAGAAGGTAAACAGCTAATTAAATGAACATTTTATTTAACTTCATCTATTCTAGAAGTTTTTAAAGCTAACCTCTAACCCATCCTTGGGTTGCACATCCCCAGGTTCCTGTCACACATTGGTGACAGCTCCATTTGTTCCATGTGTAACCTTTGTATCCAATACTGGTGCMCTGAGATTTTGTGAGAGAAAAAGCTGCATTTTCATCTACCAGATATTGTATTTGAACAAGCAAAAAAATGAGTAAACCCATTGCTTTCTGACTAACATTASGTAATCAAACAAGAAGCATAGATGATACAATTTAGTCAAAGAGGAGAACATTTTGCAAGCCACAAGTTCTCACATATAATAGTTTTTATACAGCTTCATTTTAATTTTGTTTCCAAAAAGCAATAAAGCAGAAGTTGTTTTTAGAACGCAGACAGAAAAATTGATTAATTAAGTGTTGATCATTGTCCAAGGGTACTTCAGAATTTCTAAACTACTGCATATTTAATAGGAATTTTGTTTTTAGTTTAAATAAAAATTCCAATAAAGAGATTAACGGTTAACCTGCTGATGATTTACATATTGCTATGTGCTATTATTTCTGCTACAATTATCCATTATGCTCTTCTGTTTGCTCATACTTAAAAGACTTGGAACATTTTGGTCCTTTTTTGCATTGATTGCTCTTTTTGCTCACCTTAWGTAAACTACCGTATAGCTGAAAATGAGAATCTGAATATAATAGCATATTGCAAGCAATTTACTGCTTGTACTGCTCGTTTCAACTTTTTTTTTTCATTTTCTTTTTTTTTTTTGACAGGAATGCAATTTGCATTTTCTTATTAATACTGATAAGAAGCCGGACATTACAGTTATTGGAAACACAAGTCAATTTGGTTTGCCCTTCAAACAAAATACTCTTTTGTTACGAGACTTGGCAGCTCTGCGGTGCAAGATTGATAGGTCTGAATGCTGAATTCTTTGTAACTGAAAGGTTACCAGCAAAGACTGTTTATACTAAAGCTGAGAATGAATTTGATGCTATCTGCAAGTAAAAATTAAAAAAAAAATAATTAAAAGAATATACCTGTGAATTTTAATTCTAAGTCTCTCTGAAACAAATGTGAATTTTAACCAGTGCACTCAGTGTACAAGAGAGAGTCATTGCAAAGGAGTTCTTGGAGCAATGCTGAAGCACAAAGTACAAATGCACCTTCTGCAAGAACAGCACACAAATTGTTTTTAAGGGAAGGGGATTTTTATATGCAGTCCAGCTCATAGAGGGTTTATAGCCAAGGTCACATAATTTTATAGACAATGAAACCAGTGCCAAGCAGATAATAGGCTGCTGTGCTTAGAATATTTGTATTTCATAAAAAATGCAAGTCTAGTGCCTCCACTTCTCTTGCTAGGAAAATCGGTATTTTATTTTTAAAATTTTGATAGAAAAAGGCTTTTTTCCCCCAATTTTTGTAGCTGTTGTTGTTTGTTCCATTTGGGTTTTTTTTTAGAATTTGGGTTTGGTTTTTTTTTTCATAGGAAGGCTTTCTTCTCAATCCACATCTAAGGACAGAGCTTGATTCAGAAGCAATAGCGACTTAGGCTTCTTGGTGCTTTTGTTCTTCTTTGCAATTGAAAACTTCAAAAACAATATTTTTATGTCTAAAAAGAAAAGGTTGAGGGGGATGTGAGAAGAATGAAAGGCAGTACAAAAGAGAATGAGAAAGAAAATGGAGCAGACCATAAAATTATTTTTTTCTTTTATTGTCATTATTATTATTTCTTCCACCTGAAACTTAGATCCCAGAAGTACTGGAAGAAATATTCACCTCTAAATAAATGTCTCTCCCATTCAAAAGAACTCTCTGCTACCACCTTACCACTGTGGATAAAGAAAAGTACCCATTTTTGGTTGTTGAGCGATTTTTCTGCATTCAGACAGGAATAATACAAGCAGTGGTCCAAGCCCATTCCCTGGGATAACACAGTGAGTTTGACCACTGCGTTTTTAGGATTTGTAAGACTGTATAGATGAGAATTTTCTTCTCAGTGAAGGATCCAAGTGTGACAAGTGAACAACTCAAGCTTTGCACTCACCACTTACAAGCAGGTCATTTATTAGGGTTCAGCCTGGGCTGTGCCTCACCATGGTGAGGTGGTGGTGAATGCCTTTATTCATAAAGATATTATTTTTATTTAGAAATATGYCCCTGGCAATGAAAATAACAAAAAAGAAGAGATGCCACACAGTCCTTTGGTGTTTAAAATAGAGTTTGCTTCTAACTTTATAGAAACACATCAGGGCTTGGGGATCATATGACACCAATTTGATTTATATAAACTCCCTCCATTGTTTGTCTTTGTAGGTTGTACTAGACTTCAAGGACAGTTTTCATGTTGGAATGACAGAATGGCAGGATTCAAGTAAACAGAACAGTCAGGGTTTTTTATTTTCTTCTCCTATTTAATATAATTGCTAGTTTTTTTCTCAGAGTGACCCTGAAAGTCATCTCAGTGGTAATGAAATTGAGCTGCATAAAAAAGCTGTCTGATTTGAAGAAAAAATTAAGGTCCTGGTTTTTCATAGGTAAGGAGCCCTTCTCAGACTGACAATTTGTTTTTAAATTGACCAGCTCCAACAGAATAGATGCCTTTATTACAAAAAGCACTACAGTTTTCTTGATGAGTGGGTATARAAGAAAGAAATATGTCTTGATCTGCCATGTTTAGTTAACTTAATATCTGTTTTCTAACTTCACCACTCCCGCTTATCCTCCCAGCCAGCCAGCTCAGGGCTGCTCCTATTCCCTGTGTCCATGAGCCTTAAAGGAGCACACTGTACATACAATACCTAGAAGAAAAATTAATTGCTTTTTATATACATAATCATAGAATCATAGAATGGTTTGGGTTGGGAGGGACTTTAAATACCAGCTCATTCCATGGGCAGGGACACCTTCCACTATCCAAGTCCTAGCCAGCCTGGCCTTGGGCACTTCCAGGGATGGGGCAGCCACAGCTCTGGGAAACCTGTGCCAGGGCCTCATYACCTCACAGGCAAGAGCTTCCTCCTGAARTCTAATCTGATCTCTCCCTTTTWTTARTTTAAAATCATTCCCCCTYGTTGWCCCATCACCATCTGCCAGTGTAAWAGTCACTCAGCAATGCTGGGCTCATGGGAGTGAGAAAATACACTGAGCTCAGCTCAGGTGATTATTGAGTGTCCATGGGATAATCCTGCAGTARTGGGAGAGAGTTCAGAGTACTCAAGCAAGGCATGGTGAACTGGGATGATGGCTCCTGCTTCCCTGGAGGTGTGGGCACTCTGAGCTCTCACTTCAGCAAGTTTGCTCTGCATTCACTCTCTGAATTGCTTTATTTGGTGCATTCCTTGGCCACCTTAAAGCATCAAAGCATCTTCATACAGATAAATCTGAGGAACAGCAGATGTTGCCCAGATGATACATCCTATTARATCTTCCAGGATATTAATTGTATAGGCTACTCTTTCCACTCAGTTTCTCTACCTTTGGGAAGAACTATGCCTTCTCCCCCAGCTTTGCCACTGTTGTCTCTTTACAACACTTTTGAACCATTCCTGATCTRCTCTGTTATTCTTACATCTGAAATATTAACAACCTGATGCTCTTCAAACCRAAGCCAAAAGATGCCTCACTGACACCATAAAAATCAGATGTAAATTAACTGGGCCAATTATTTCYAGATATTTTTTGCCTTGCTTCTCTCCCAGCATTAAATTTTCATTTTAATTGAAAGCAGATAAGTTTAAGTAACACAGCCTGCTTGCTGTTGGGTTACCTCTTTAATCTCTGACAGTAGTTGCTACATGTGCTGTCTCTTCAGCACATCACCAARCCCACCAGTTACTTCTGTGTTAAGTTATATCCAGTAATGATTTTTTCCCAGTATCAATCAGAAGCATAAAGCAGAATGGATAGCTAGACGTAGGAGTCAAGATTTTGATTGACAGTGAAGAGCAAACAGTATTTCCAGCTCAATAAATGTCAGTGAGCTATTGATAAGTAAGATAAACTGTAATAATCTCTGGAGCAGAACATTGTACAAGAATAGTAAAAAAAAAATACATAAAAAAATAAAATCCTAAAAATTTAATTTAGGTGGAAGAAGCTAAATCAACTATTTGAAATATTTTGAGCATTTCTGCAAAATGTGGTTCACAGTTCCATATGAACAGTTGTTAYGGAAAAAAGGAAAAGTAAAGACCTTGTTTTCACTAATTCTGTAGATGTAATGAAAGGACCCAAAAGAAATACAGCAACATAAAGGAAGAAAATGTTAGTTTTGAATTGCTGAATTAATGTTCACTTCTTATACCCGCAATATTAAAAGAGTAAATTTAATCACCACATATGATATGTCTAACATTATATCTGGTCTAAATATAAGAGCAATAAAGTACAAGTACAAGATAGAAATCACTAAGGATCATTTCCAGGAGTTAGACAGAAACAATATAAAAGGAACCATGCACAGAAATCTGTACATGAAATAGATTCCAAACTGTGTGTGGAAACTCTCTCTCCTTTTTTTTGCTGCAGCTGACCAGGCTTACATGTGGAAATATTTGGGATTTTTGGACATTTATTTCCATGGTACACATATTATATGTCTGCAAAACCTATGGAGTATTGTTATCGATATAACTTTTCTTTCCTTTTGAGGCAGGGCAGATGGGAAATATAAAACATGAATTTCTTGTGCCTAGAAGTCATCATGTTGTCCTCTCATTAATCAGGGGTAAGAAGATTAGAGTCAGTCCTAGAAGATTACAAATTTTGTAGCCCATCCTTATATTTTCAGTCTCTAGAGAACTTTTCAGGGAGCATGGCAAACCAGAAGTCAATACTGGGACTTAGGGAGATGTGGATGAATAAACAGGTTTTCTCCCTCCTTTCTAAAACCTGTCATGCTGCTCCTCAACTTCCTTCAATAATCTAGCATGAAGAAAATGAACCAGTTCAAAATTTTTAAGTGATTCTAAATCTTGAACTTCTGTGCAATTTTCTAATTTTATTTAGTAAACTCTTGATTTAAGTAGTGGATTCACACCTTATTCTCAARCTGAGAAACTGTTTATATTTTCCCCAACTTGCATAACTGGTTGCAGACAGGAAGGCTTTGGAGAATGTTCTGTGCCTGTGAGGAGGTAAGAGGTAAGGTGAGTCTGACAGACAAGTTTTTAATGTAGAATAACTTGTAATGATGTTTTGGGGATAAGAATATATTATTTATTTGGTGACAGAATATTTTTGCACAGTGTAAAAGGATATTATGATTTATCTGCCTGTTCAATGTCTGGTGGACAAAAATCTATAAGGAAGCAATGTCGATTAGTCTTCTAGTGGCACATTATTATTTTGGTAGATTCAGGATTGGGATGCATCTAGATCAAGGCTTTAAAATATGTTTTGTTGAGATTTTTTGTTTGCTTGTCGGGTTTTTTGGGTATTTTGTCAAATAGTTTGTTTTCTATAAAAGAATGTCAATACTTAAGGAAATTTTTCTGGGAGATACAGAATGCAGATATTTAGGGAGGAGAAGACCTTCTGAATCTGAATATTCTTCTAAAACTCAGTGGCTGTCCTTGATTTTGACCCACAGAAGAATAATATGATATAGGGTCACATCAAAGTTCTCTCTGCAGCCTAAAATGGTAGCTTTGGTCCAGGCCTTGTTTTGTTTAATCCTTTCAACATCTGTGAGCCATAAGAGTGCATTAAAGCCTACATCTAAAAACAAACTACAAAAGGGAAAATCTTTCGCACTGCTGAGTGCTCACTGATTTCTAGTGCCTCCATTTTGGGGAGGAAGGGATGTGCACTCATCAGAGGCATCTAAAACTTGTTCAGAGATCTCAAAATTACTATAATCAGCCTCCACTCATAATCAGCTTCAGTGAGTAAGTATTCAGCTAATCTAAAAATTGATCTCAAGAGTGTCTCCAGCCGCATTTTCAAGTGGGATCCGAAATGAGGGAGTGCCCTTGGGACTCTGGGTTCACTGCTAGGCCAGGGGGGCTCCAGCATCACTGGGAATCRAGCAGCTCTGCTGCAGCCTCACCCTCCAGCAGCTCCTCTCCCTCAACAGAGGTCAATTTGCTGCTATGGGATGTGCTCCTGGCTGTCACTGCAGGCTGCTGCAGAGACAGCCACTAAGAGTGCATTAAAGCCTTTATCTAAAATGTGTGCATGGATCTTGGGGGCTGTGTTTATAACCAGGTTCTGTGCTCAGCACCAGGTCGGTGGCCCATTCCTTTTATTCAGTGAGAGCAGGATGAACTACATGGTCCTTCCCTATAGCCAAATCATGAGATCATGGTAGTCTGACAAGTGTCTGATACATTTTTTCCCCCACTTGTGGAAATGTTACAGTTTTAAAGCATTTTTTTAACTAATGAAATTACCATATTTTTTCTCCTGTCTATTCACTGTCATTAACTTAGCTCAAAATAAAAGAAAGGAATCTAACAATTAGGATTCYGTGTCTGGGAACGATGCTGCCTTGACTAAGAGCTCTGGAAATGGCATTGTCATTTTACAACAAAGAATAGCAACAATTTGCTCAGTGACACTGAAAGGCCACCCACGCTCTTTTACCTCTCACAACATTGATTTGATGGGATCCATCTCAAAGGCAGAGAGAATGCAATTTTGGCTAGGAAATTCTTGCCTTTTCCCTTTTCTGCAAGGCTGGCCACCAGTGATTATATGGTGTAAACACCTCTCAATCATCACACAGGCTGTGAACATCAGCAGTGAGCACAGAGGATCACCTGAGATGGGGTAATAACAACCTCCTCTCAGCAACAGAGATGACCAGATTGGAGCAAGACCTCAAGTGAATTGCACCTATAAAGGATTGAACATGGATATCCACTCTGGACTGCTATAATTTACATTAAGGAAAGAAAAAAGAAAAAGGAAAAGAAAAAAAAAAAGGGACAAATGTTGGACTGACCAGTTTCACCATTCTCCTTGCCATTTAAGATAAAATTACCTAAAGCTTTTTTCTTGGCCATACATTTGGCAGATTTGTTAYATTTTAGGTTTTAGCCCTATGCAAATAACAACATGGGGACATCTGTTACAAAATGAAATTCTTCTTCTCCTGTTACCTCTCCCCTCAACTGTTTTCTGCCTGCCCAGCTTCCTCACAAGTGTCTCATACTTGCACTTTTACGTTCTGAATGACAACCCTGTATTGATCTGGCAACAAAAAYCCTCCTAATTTAAATCCCCTTCAGGCTTTTCCTCTGTCGTGACAACTTCGGGAAATCATCCAAAAAAMTGGAAAATTATTTGGATGAGGAGAGGCATGCACAAGTGTATCTTTAAAGAGAGCAAGTGTATGTAAGTCCCATGCTCTTCCTCTTTTCCAGCCTTACAGAACTRCCTCCTTTTCAGAAGCCTTTTCAGAGTCTCACTGGCCCCATTTTTTGGGGAAAAAAAGGAAGAAATAGGGCTAAGCAGCCATTCCCTGACTCYCATCAGTCCAAAGGGGCAAGCCAGAAGGGATGCCCAGCCCAAGAGCCCTGAGCCAGGCCAGCATCACTACMAACAACGCAACATCACATGGGGAGCAAAATGAGATGTGGGGCATTGCCTGGACCCAATAAATCACTTCACAGACATCTTTGATGCCATCATTCAATCAGTTTGAGCTTTGCTTACATTTTTAACAACTTCCAAGTAATTGCCAAAGTTGTCTGAGGATGAAGGTTCAGGTAAATAACTTGGTGCACATGGATTGTTGGTGGGGGTGGAAAGCTTCTCCTTTCCTGCAGTCTCTCACCATATGGAGCTCTGAAAAGTAAAGGTTTTTGTTGTCTKTGTACTGTGCTGTATGTTATTTAGGTTCCACTGAAAAAAAAAATCAAGCAAACCAGGTGGGATTTTCTCTTCTTCCTCCTCCTTCTTGTCCATCCCAGAAGATGATGGATGCATAGACTCCTTATTGGAAATATTTCAGTTCCCTGGATCATAACATGTTTCTTGTGCTTTGTTGCATGTTGTTCTTAACTAGACAATTAAATGCTAAAATATTTTTCTTATATTGCTTTTATCCACAGTGACTCAAGGAAGTCAAATTCTAGAGGAGTTATTTTAAATCTGACTTTAGAGGACATTAGATAGAATTCTGAGTTTGAAACACCTTGTTATGCCATCACAGAAATACATTTTGGTACTTGCTGCTTGAAGATACCATAAATGGCAGAGATGATCTTTTATTCATAATTTACAGTTGAAGCTGATACAGTTTGGTCTAASTCTGATTTTTTTTCATAGATAAATGCATTCTTTAAATGGCTTTGAACCCTTTTTAAGTATGAATTTCCCATGAAATATATTGGGACAACTGGCTAATTAGACCTGATTTCTTTTTTTTTTCCCCCTTTTCCAAATTTTGCTTTTATGTGCACACTACCCTGAGAATTATGTTTATTTTCCAGTGTTAATGATTCCAAAACTGATAAAGCTATTCACAAAATCAGCTACCAAAAGGTGGTGTTCCGCGTTTATCTTGCATTTCCTTGGATGATTCCAGGAAATGGAACTGGAAACCAGAAGTCCTGAGCTAAATTGCTGACTATAACTACAACCACAATGATATAGAATTAAGGAATTATAGAATTACAGAACGGTTTGGGCTGGAAGCTCATCCTGTYCCACTCCCTGCCATGGGCAGGGACACCTTCCACTATCTCAGGTTGCTCCAAGCCCTGTCCAGCCTGGCCTTGGGCACTGCCAGGGATGGGGCAGCCACAGCTCTTCTGGATAACATGTGGACTGATCCTAAGTTATTGTGATAAGTGTTATCCCTAAAAGTTATGAATATTTCAGAAAATTATGAGTCCTGAAAGGAGCTGCATACACAAGTAAGAAAATCCATTTGATCAATCCCAATTTCAGTGCTATTGACTATTATTCCTGAGGAACAAGGAAATCCATATATTAATAGTTGTCATCTCCAAAACCCACTAAATTGAATTAGTGTTAATTCACATTTCATTATAAAATTATTTTTATCAATCATCTCGGGGCTCTATGTAACAAATCCTAMGGTGCACAATGGAGAAATAATGCCAGGAAATTAAATCAGGAAAACTTACAAAATACATTATCTAGATTAAACCCRTGATTCTGCAGATATTTAAATTCAGCATGAAATTGACCCACAGTATTCCAGAAGGGAAAAAAAAATTGCTATTTGGTCATAGGAGTACCCAGACTAGTCTCCTTTGTGTCTTCTCCCCCTCTTTGCAGGTGAGAGGTTTGAGGAATCACAGTAGATAGAGTTTTTCCCATGTCTTCCTGAGCATCTTTCAAAACCAGACAATATTAATATTAATAGTACTACATAATCTCAATGCTTATTTATTTTGAAARATAATTATATATCATTAAATCCTGATGACCTTTAGGGTTTTTCTCAGTTCATAACCAGACAAACACCCATTCACAGCACTGCCCATCAAGCCCAAGACCCAGTAGCTGCAACTTCCTGCCTTTGACACATGGATCCATAAATGCCAATGATAATTCCAGTTYTAAAAAAAGTTTCCATCTTCTTCTATATATCGTGACTGCATTGGCTCAAAGCTTCCAATTTCACCTAAAATTAGCTCTCAAACCTTTTGAAATTTGGAAAAATACAACATTACACACCTTAATTTCCTGTGAGTGTGTCAGCAATGAGTCACTTTACCCCTGGGAAAGGAGGACAAGCAAAAGCAGTCCCATCTCCTGTTTTCCCCTTTCTCCTTCCTTGCTCCACAGAAAATGGAGCTTGGTGGGACTTCTAAGAGTTTGTGAGGTGGGTGTTGAACTAGGCTGTGCACCAGCCTGAGCTCTCACCTGGGAGAGAGCAGGACTCCCTCCACCCCACTCCTCTTTTATTTGTGTGGCCMCTTGTATAAATTCCTTGTGCAGTTGTGCACTTGAATCCTCTTTGTTATGATGTTTTGTGCTGGAAAATGAGATCTGAGAAYGCTTTAGTGGATCCTGGTGTCTTGATGCAACCAGTCTCACAGAGGGTTTTGTGGGCTGACCCAGCCTGGCAAAGGCAAGCATAGGGCAGCTCCAGCTGCCCCAAATGTCTGCAGAAAAGGATGTTGCAGAGAAGGATGTTGCAAGGATATTTACAGATAGCCATCTTCTGTTTTCTCAAATATAAATAAATATTCTCTTGCTCAAAATGTCATGAAAATTACTCATCCACAGTGACTTTGTTTGCACAATCCTGTTCTCTCGAAGCTCTCCTCCATGCACACAGARTCTCTAGAGGGTTTTTTGCTGACCCCTCCCTCCCCAGCTAAAAAGCATTAGAGGCGCCACTGCTGGGCACACAATCAAACCAGGCTGAGTTAGAGCAGTMAAACAGATTATACTTATTAGCCAAGTGACTGCAGCTGACTTYGTACACAGGTTGGAGTTTTTTACAATGACAAGCACAACACTTTAGCTTAAACCTCTGTGGAGGTGATTTAAGTAAGGTCTGCTGCTTTGTGATTTTGGCTTTGAAAGTGCCTTTCTGTGGTCTCAGTCAAATAACTTAATTTTACCCCATGATGTTTCAAATGCTTTCCTCTTAAAAAAGGAAGAACCCTTGTTTAACACAAAGGACCATAAAATAATTAAAGATGGTTTTGTTAACTGTTTATTTGAAATGCTGAAAGGAGATCAATATGTTCATTTGTGTGATTTGCATGAGCAGATATTTAAGAATATGAGCAAAGTGTTAATGTTTTTTTCCTAACTAATTAATACCTGTAGAACACTGACAAAAAAAAAGTCCTACAATTCACTGAATATAGGAGCATACAAGGCCTGAAATTCCCTTCAGTTAATTCAGGCAATTACTGCCAAAAATTTTTTTAAAGGCCTAAAAGCTTCATCATGATGGAGTCACTGCAGTTACCAGCAAGGACAGCCTAAAAACTATTCAATAAAGGTAGTTTGGGTCCAATTTGAAAAGTAGCCCAAGACAGGAAGCAATTTTCTCATGCCATAAAACACTTTCAGATTACAAAAGTCCCATTCTGGGGTGAGGGAGAACCAAGAGATTTCAGAAATTTTCACCATAAAACAAAATTATAAAAACTCATTGTTGGAGCTGTTCACACAAGCTGTGACCAAGCCAAGCTTGCCTTTTCCCCTGTGTGGTTTTGGGTTTTCAGGCTGCTGGACATCAGTGCCTGCCAGCCTATTGCATATTCCTCTGCTGATCTTCTGCTGGATGGGGCTGCTTTTCACAGGTAAATAAACAGGTTTTGTRCAAATAGATGTGTCAGTGGGAGGAAAGGAGGCCGAAGAAGTACTTGACTCAAAACAATGGCATGATCCTGTTTCCAGGTGAAGAGCAAGACACTCAGAAACTCTTTATTACTGTGTTTCCTCTTGGTTTGGAAAAGGAATCTTGGATATCTTAATGATCCTATGGTTCTACACCCCAGTGGGRATAAATGTTCATATATTTGAGGAAGGTTGTGTTCAGGTAGTTTACATCAAACAAAAATAGTTGTAGTTTTCTTTTTATATTACTGGAATTAGAATTTTCATTCCCAATTTGTATTCCATTTTAGGCAAAAGTTTTCTCAAAACTGTTACTTTCCCATTAAACAATTTGCTTTGTCACAGTCAGAATTTTTTAATCAAACATTTTGCTAAAAATAAAAAAAATCCCATTTGAGTATACTGTAGTTTTTTTTTTCCCACCAGTAAAGTTGTTGGTTGAAGTTGTTGCAATCTGGAGTCAGGTTCAGAAAAGCATTTTCAATATACAAAATAAACCATTTAAGCATAAGGTCTGCTTCACACTGAGGTCATGGTGGACTGACTTGACTTATATTTGCTGCAGAGAGGCAACAAACTATTATTTTTCCYACCTTCTGCTCAGTCAACCAACTCAGCTCCTATTGATTCCCACAGAGATTCACTTGCTTTAAGGTTTGATTTGCAAGTTATACATTTGCATTTGACCTATTACCAAGATACATTTTTACYTATTTTCTCTATTTCTGTCCATGAATTTTAATCCAAACAAAATTTTACRAAGGAATAKAGCATCTAATTATATATATCTACACATTTWAAAAAATCCTTCTTATTCAAATATAAATCAGAAAATAAGCAATTTTTAAASTGTTCATCAAAACCGATCTTTTCTTTTTATTATATTGATCTTTTCTGTATCATGATCAGAAATAGAATTAAAATCAGTATCCTTGCATTCATAACTGAGAGGAATCTTTACAGAATGAGCTAGGTTTGTAAATTTTGTCTCCCTGACTTAGGAAATTTTTTAATGTGATTGTGGACAAGATCTAAAAATTRTGCAGGTGCCTAAAGGGTGACTCGGGTGAAGCTGAATCATCTCAGCTGAAGATTTTGCTCAAAATGTCCTTCCAGCTGTGAGGTACCCTGGGCATGTTGGGGTTGACCTCCTCTGCTACCCACAGCTTCTCTCCTGCACCCATCAAGCTGATCAGAACTCAGAAATCAGATTTTTTTTCCCTTAAATCCCTTGAGGAATTTGATCTAATAGCTGTTCAGAGATCACAGCCAACAAACATGTGAAGAATACAGATGAAGTGACTTTATTTTTAAAACTTGGCCCTTGAGAGAATGATTGGTGGCRGTGCTCATGTGTTATATCCGCTATTTCTTACAGTGTTTGCCCAAGAAATGGAGAATATATATTTGATTTCACCTTCTGCCASGGAAGGTGCAAGCCCACATTCCCAGCCCCACAGTGCAGTTCCTTAAGCAGTGCTGGTGGGTTTCTGATCTCAGGACCAGAGGTATTTTCCAAAGACAGTTTAATCTAGCAGCAGAGAGTTTAATTGCTTCCAGCAGGGAAGGGAGCTGCGCTCCAGGCTCTGTGTCTGTACAAATGATCAAACAGTTGGCAGCTTTCTGAAACAAGCCCCTGCCAGCACATGAAGGGATGGTCAGAGGTGCGTGTCCCAGGCTGAGGGGCTCGGATGAACCATTTCCCCACTTCAGCCATCRCTTGGCCAGCAGATAGCTAAGCCTGGATGTGGCAGGGTGGGAAAGCCTTCTCCATTCTCAGCATTGATTAACRCCACACAGCACACTGCCCTTATCTGTTCTTTTCCTGAACAGCCTCACAGAGGTGCATTCACCATCCCAAAGATGTTCTGTGCAAAACAAGTAGCCCTCAATAAACTGCATTTGTTGAAACAATTCTGAGGGGCTTTTTTTTTCCCCTTAGTTATCTAAATAGTACATTACTATAGCAACTAGTGCCTCACTATCTTTAATGTATTAAACTCCATTACACCATATGAGGCAGGAGAATATTATTATTTTACTTTACAAAGAGGGGAGCGAGATACAGATACTAAATGGGTGTTTACACAGAAAAGCTAAATTAGAATTTCAGCAAAGAAGGAGCATCCAGGTTAACTCTATTTTAGCAGCCACTGGTAGCAACAGGAGCAAAGACAACCTAAWGTGGAGTGGTAACTGGGAGCCCAAACCTCCCAGCTCCCACTGAAACCTGCCCCTGCTCCCCTGCCAGGGGTTCACATGTTGAACTCATGTTCGTGCACATTTTGCAGCCACATTATTTTACCTCAGCAATGATGGGCAGGAGCTTTCTTTTCATGAATCATGATACAACATTTTGATCCTTTTCTGCCGCAGGAAGCAAGTCCTGGAGAAAGCTGCAGCATYATCCATGGCCCCTGCACCACCTCCATCCCACAGCCAGGTCAGTCCTGAATGGAGCAGACAAAACTCTGCATCACACAAGGTTCTGTGTGTCTGTGTGTCATGCCCCACACAGGGCCACACCACTCAAGATGTGTCACTTCTCAAAGTCAMCATTATTTAACTGAGAGAGCACATGAATTGATAGCACTTTATTAACATTGCTGGCGCATCACTCCTGCAAAGCAGAGTGGCAAGCGAGGTCACTCCCTCATGCAAAAGAAAGGTGTTTTATTATTCCAATACTCRTTTTGATCTTTAATTTATTTGCTTCATGTTAAAAAAAAAAAATCAGTGACAGATACGTTGATTCAGAATGTCTGTTAACAGTAGTGCTCTGAGGTTTATCAAAGAAAGACAAGTTTGAAAAGGAAGCTATATTTTCAAAAAGAAAGAAAAATCAGAAGTCAGTTTTAACATGAGTGTATTTTTTTAAAACCTTTCCTGAAAATTATTCTTGAGTTTCAACTGTAGCTGTTGCTTCAAATGGATTTTTGTTTTTTTTTAATTCTTCAATTAAGATGCTACAGTAAGTAAGTTTAGATTTAGATTTAACTTAACCAATGAGTCAATTATTATAAAACACTGCAAATGATGAGGGYATCTAGTATTAACATGAGTTTTGTCACTCATACAGGTAGCTAATATACACAGGCCTGAGACACAGTCTGCAGAAGTCACCTGAAGTCTCCCTAATAACTTCAAGAAKCTGCAAACAAAACCATTGAATGGAATACTGCAAAGCCTAGCCCTGCACTAGAATTTGCATGGCAAACTGTTCTTCACTCTGAAATCATCTTCTGGAGTCTCAAGCTGTGGTTTTCAAATGTTCTGCCACTAGTCATGATGTCTACACAAAAGAGCTTGAAAAACTTAGCTGAAGGTAAGACACTGCAAGAATATATCCCTGAGTTTTCAAAGTCTGAAATAGAGGTTGTGAGAAGCAGGAATGAARCACTCATCTGAGAGACTCATTAAATCCCAGACCCTGGAGCAAGAGCCGGAAAAGAATTCAATGTGTGGGGATCTAAAGAAACAATGGATTCCAAATCAATATATAACACAATTGTTGCTGTAACTGCATGATGTTCTGTTTTTCCATTCAGACTCCACTTCCCCTTTGGCCATATTCCTGTTATCCTGAAACTAAACAGCAAAGATTTCATTCATTTCACTGCCCTAGTAACTAATCTATCACCTGAACTACTTCTATGTGCAAGATCAAAAGCGGTGTTGAAGAATAGGTTCATTGCTGTCAGGTTTAAGAAAAAAAAGTGTTCTAATTTGTTGAAGCAAATCCAGCATTGGAAAGAAAAAGAATAAACTAAGAAATGATGAGGGAAAGTCAGTGCTGATAGTGGGAAAAGCCTGAGGATGTGCCTTGCATTGCAGCACATCATCACACGCCGTCAGGGATGCGCTCTCTGCCTGAGGATGCCGGCTGTGCTTCCCGGAGAGAATAATCCTCCTTCCCTAGGCAGCAAAGCCTCCGCTGATAGCAAGGATATGGGATGGAGGGAATTGCTCTGAGAAATGCAAGGGAGTGCTCCCACAGCCCAGCTGGAAGGGGAAACAGATAAACCCCTTGTATGGCTTCTCCTCAGGGAGCAGTTCAGCACTCGTGAGGGGTTTTGCAAAAAGAACGGAATGATCTTCTGAAGCCAGGGAATAATTTTGCAAGATGTCTGGGGGCACCAGAAAGGAGCCTTGCTTGGGGAACTAGCTCTGGGGGTGGAAAAAGTTGTTTCAACTTCCTTTTTTGTYAGTTTAAAGAGTATCAACTGAGGGGGTCTTATTGCTGTGTTCAGGGATTTTTTTTTTTTTTGAGTTTTTAACAGGATTTGTAAAATTTTGAACAGTTTTCAATTTTTAACACACACAGAATAACAGAATCATCAAGATTTGAAGAGGCTTTCAAGGTCATCCTGTCCCATTATCAGCCTAGCTCCAACATAAATATCCCTAAACCATATCCTTAAGTGCCACATCCAGGCACCTCTGGAACACGGGCAGATTCAGCAACTCCACCACCAGCCTGGACAGTCTTTTTGTAATATCAAATCTGAACCTCCCCTGGCACATCTTAAGGCCATTTCCTCATTTCCTCTCATCCTTTTCCTTTAAGTAATGCAGAGGGGACTGACCTCTCCCTTGCTACAAACTCCTTCCAGGTAGTTGTAGAGAGGAATGAGATCCCCTAAAAAGAAGTTATCTTGAAAATATAAATGGGATAAAAGAGCCCAGCAATCTGATTGCCAAGTTTTGGCCTGGACTGGCCGTTGGCACTGTGGCACAGACCCTAAAGAGCCGCCATCCTTCCCAATCCTTTATTCACCTTATGCCATGACCCAGCAAAGGCCAAGTGCTGACACTCCTCTCCCACTCCTCTTCCTCTGCTCTGCGCTGCTCCAACCCTTTGAAATAGTCCAATTGCCTCTGAATACTGCCTGGGTACTCCTTGTCCACTCTATCCACCTTTTGTTGCTTCATATGGAGTGGTGGGAACTCTCTCAGTCTCTGACTTGAAAGCCTCACTTTGGGGAATGATGTGAAAAGCATTTCTTTTAAAATGAAGGAAGTGAATGGAATTTTCTTTTTTTCTTTTGGTAACCATCAAGGCTATGAATAAGAGCAAGGAAATACATGAAAGTAACCAGCTGATGGATACTGAAGGCATCCACTTTGGATGGATTATCAAATCCATCCTCAAATATTTCGAGGCACATTTTATAACAGGCATTTACTATTAAAATAATAGTAAAAGTAAAAATAATGGATTTTTTAAAATTTTAAATCATATTCTCTCTTCAGTCTATAACAATATTCCAGTTAATGACTTGATCTATTATATAGTTCTGTTATATGCTAATAAAGTTAATATACTTCCCATTTGAAAAGTGCTTTCCAAGATTATTGTATCAATTACTCTTATTAAAGCCTTSTGATGGTCCTGAGGGGTGGACTGTTCAAATCCAAGGGATATTATTATACCTCCCTAACCCTTTAAAACACAGCCAGTGTGGATGCTGGATTTTGAGCATTGTGAGACCAATGTGCTGCTGTTGTGTGTTAGCAAACTCTTTCGCAAGAGCACTGTCAAAAGAAAATAATGCCATGGTTAGCTGTACATTGAGCAAATTAATGGATCTGAAAGAAATTTCAATGTGGTAAATAATCTTCTGTCTGCTGTAATTAAGGATGTATTTGAGAAGAGGAAGATTACTTATCTGCTAGCACGAAAGGAAAAAGAGCGTGAATGAAAATAAATTACGTGCAGCCCTCTCAGGGAAAGGGACTGCCCCTGGGTGCTCACTGTGAGAGATTTATGTGCTCCTAAAAACATTCCTGCATCTGCCCCGCYGTGCATGAGAACCAGGAGGTTGGAGGGGAACCTGTAACCCTAAGCTGTCATTGATCCTTTTCCCTCAACATTAGGAAAACACCATGCCAGTGTCATTGTGGCACCAGAGACCCAACAGCTCAGTGTACAACATCAGCAAATTCTTCTCCACTTAGGTCTGCTGAATACTGACATGACATTTCTGAGGCTGACAGGACCTGCTGTACCCCAGTGTCTGTACCATATCATTGACCTACCACAACCTACAGCTTGGGAAAACTGGGAAAGCTCTAAATGCTCCAAGTTCTGTTTAATTACAACATGCAGAATCCTCCTCCCTGCCCTGCCTTTTGGAATTGTTTATAGGATGCTCACAGCACACATTAGGTTTGACAGCAAAACCAGCAAGTAGATGGAGAACTATTTCACCTGGACATGAATTCATGTGGGATTAAGGAATAGAGCATGATGTATTTTGAAGAGTAGTGAATGATCCATCTATCCACGTGGGAGCCAGAGTCTGTATCAGGGCAGTGCCCGGACTTCACCCACTCAAACGCTGCATCTCAYCTCCTCTTTATTTATGGTTTTCCTCCCATCTGCAGAGGTAACACCCTGGTGACCTCCAGTGAGAGACAGAGGTCTCCAGGACCTCTAGAGGAAAAAATTAGGAGGAAAGATTTTTTGGAACAGAAGACCTGAATTCTATGAAATATGAAATTATTCACATTCAAAGGGACTTAGGGATTCTCTGCAACGTTTCTAATTAGTTTGGAAGCAGAAAAAGTCAAAATCAGGTTTTTTATTTTTTGGGAGATGTAATGTCACTTATGGACCTTGGCATGATCAAAGCACAGGAGTTTTCTTCTCTGTAGCGATTGCAAGAAAGACACAAGAACACCTCAGAAGGGATAGCAAGGGAGTGTTTTCTTATTCCACTATGTGACAGGCTAATTCCATTAAGCGTGAGCATTTTAGGAAGTTTTCACTGTACATTTGTCAATGATGCTCTTACTATCCATAAAACCCCTACCCTTCTCTTTAGAACCCCAACAGTCACTAATCTCGAGTTCCAGGGGTTAATAGTGGGAGAAGAAGGTGGGAGAGGAGTTGTATAATTTTACATTTTCTTATATGTCTGAAAGGAGAGAGTTTTCAGTTTTATTGAATGCTTTATCCCTCTTACACGAAGAAAGTTTATATGCTCTCAGACTTTACCTCCTGATAAGTAATATACAACACTTAGGATTTTATTTACTGCTTCATTTTTCATCATTTCTGCAGAAGTTAAACCATTATTACTGCCTGTAATATAATACCAAAATTATCTCAACGTTTCTTTGTTTTTTTACAGTTTATGTTTTTTGCTCAGTATATCCCTTTATTACTGTTACACGTTCTAAGAAATAACCAAAATTGAAGACATAATTGCAGGTGAGACCATAACATTGAGATGATTTGCTGATACTATAACCTCTYCAGGAGTAAAAGATGCAGTAGAAAAATAGTAGAGTATTTTGTTTGCCTTTCATTCTACTATTATGGGCAGAGATAGTATTAAATATTCCACTACACAACTCAAAACATCTGCAAGAATGAATTAAAGTAGATATTGTACTTTCACCAGCACCTATAATGCTTTTAAGAGAYATTTCTGGTTAAAAGGTGCAGACTGGGTGGTTCTTTTTGTTCTTTTGCAATTGTAGCATCATTTAAGCTGATAAGCACCCTGACTCTCCCAGACCTTAGGAGTGGAAATACTAACTCATAATCATTCTGAGAGCTTCTGGAGCAATGCAGAGGCCAAGCTGTGTCAGCCTGCACGGGGAGGATATTGCTGCATGGGAGAACCTGGAGGAAGGCAGTAATTTGAATGGATGGGAGTTCACATGGAGGCTTCCACTGAATCTATTTCATCCAGAAAATCCTGGAGTGCAAACCATAAGTTGTGACTCCATGAACCAGTCTGGGAAAGAAACATCCTGTTTAATAGCAAAGGATAAATTTCAGCTCAGTTTTCTTAACATTCCCTTTTCCCTTCCTCCTTTCAGCTTTCCAGATGTCCTGCAGCGTGCCCCCTCGTTTCTTTCTGGAAGAGCAGTGCAGCACTAACAAAATCAAKGTACAAGTCTCACTTCTGCATCCGACTCCTCACATTCCTTGGGCCAAATTTGGATATCATTTCTTTTTTAAGGCTGTGCTGGTGTGGTTTTTCTGCAGAGCACTGGCTACCTGAGGACCATGAGCTGTACATATCTGTATATGCCTATATCTATACATATCTATATATCTATATATCTATATATATATATGCATATTTATCTATACATATATAGATATAAAAAGTGTCAGGTTCCCTGATCCTGAAGAAACTGTACACATAGCCCAGAAAGTTTCCCAGGAAAGTGACTTCTTAGTATACTGGAAGCACCAAACTGGAGGTGTTTGCTGCTCTTTTTCTTCTCAGCCTAATTTCTAATTTTGTTTACTTTCTTGATATGTCCACTGACATCTGAAGAGGAAAGATTGCTGACTGCAAAAACATCTCCCTTTGGCAGAGTCATCCCTGYAATTTGTGCTGACCATATGAATATCTAGGTGGTTAATACAGCAAGGGAAAACTTTATTTTTTCAAAGAGGAAAAAAGATTTCTCTGCATCGTGCTGGGTAAGAATATGAGATCTTGAACAATTCAGTTAGGAAAGAAGTTGGAGTTCAAATGAAAAATACCTATTTTCAGTTACTCTGGTTTACATCTGAAATTATTTAATAGAAGCAAATGAARTTATTTTTGTGTTATCTTGAGCTAAATGCCCAGAATTCAGCCACATGGCACCATTAAGCATTTTTCCCTTATGAGAAAGGAAGACTATCACAATTTACTTTTTGATGGCAAAGAAGGAGGCCTTAGCACCACATTTGAAGTGGAAGCTTTAGSTCCTGTGTCACACAATTTCCAGGGCAGTATCACAGACGAGCACTGCAGTCTGCCTACCACGGGCAGTAATTACTTTCCTGGATGGCTTGGGGTGTATTTCATTTAAAAGAAGCTCTTTTCCATATAAATTTGGAAATGTACAGTAGGTATACACACATATGTGTGTATATTGCAGCAATGAGGAAAAGCAGGTAGAAATACACACGTTTGTGGATCCCTCTAGTAAGGCCAAGAATGAAGATGAAGATGGGACAAGTCTTAAAAAAACCCCCAAATCTCAACTCCCAAAATCATTGACTTTCAGTGCATGAATTAGTCAACCTGAAGTCAACCCAATTACTCTCTCTCCAGTGTTGATTCTAATTCTTTCTGGATATTTTTATTCATTTCCTTGAGCTTCCCTCAGGCTGATTTCTGAGTTTTTAAGTTAATTTTTAAGTCCAGGGTTGTTTGTTTTGGAAAATTCAGAATATTTGTAGTTTTCATATAGCACCTATCCTGGATTAATGGGCTTAGCCCACAGCTCTCTATTTCACACTAAATGAATGGAAAATAAAAATCTATTAACCACTGATTCTATAATAACTCCTAAATTATGGGAATTATATTTTGAGGTAAAAATAGTAAGACTTTTAAATTCAAAACTAAGGAAATCATCTGTATTCATAATGTCTCAAATCAAATGATTGTCTTGGGTTTGGGTTTTTACTACTGTTAGATTCTTTAAAGAAAAAAAATATGTAAAAGAACCCAGTGTTCCATTTCAAATCTTGGTGAGTTTTACASGAGATCACTGGTTATCATGAATAAATTTGATGTAAATCTAAATGCCCATTTCATTGTGGATTAAATTAGATACTACTTACTAGATATTTATTGACTTACCTAATAAGACTATTCTGATTTGGAGTTTATTCTAAAATCATTACAAAAAGAAGGAGAGATAAAAGAAAATATCCTGAAATCTCTACTTCACAAACAGGATGAACAAAAGAGGAAAGGGGAGCGAGAGAAGCACGGAGCTGATTAAAACCTCCTATTGTCCTAACAGTCAGCTTTGAAAAAGTTCAAAGAAACATAAAATCTTTCCAGTGAGAGCTTTAAGAGAAAGGGAATAAAAATGATCACTTTAAAACTGTGAGCATATTCCCTTGTGGCTCTGTTACTCCAGCAAGACACCCACAGCTCCCCTCCATGCCAAGCTCAGCAGCTCAGGAGCATCAGAAGGCTGACAAGGCAAACTAACAACACTTTATGTAGGGAGCTATATTTGATACTGCTCAGTAGAGTCTTATACTTCTATACAACTAAAGCTGTGTCTTCTCAAAATCCCCAGTACCAAACCTATTTTCTTTATTTCCACACACTCATCCTGTACAGGAAAGTATTAAAAATATTTGCAATGATTATGGGCCCCTTTTTCCTACTTCTAAATTTAACATTGTTCTAAGCAATGATATCTTTTAGTTTTGGTCCTACCCTGAAATTCARACTTACATGAATTTAGTGTTGTTATGAATGGACAATATCTGTAAAGCCCACAGTAGCAAGACTTCGCATAAATTTAAAATAAATTGATAAAATTGAATCCATTTTAATGAATAATTTGCAAACATTTTCAGGTTCTTGTAATGAGCAGAAGACAGAGGTGTAAGTTGAATCATGACTGCATATCACTGGTACAATATTATCTCATTCCTTTAAACAAATTTGAGCTACATGAATCAACATGAGATTGGATCAGAAATGGGAGGGAACCAATTTTCCTGCAGCATGATCTCCTGCTGGCAACTTTGGGGTGAATTCTTTTTGTGACGATGCACACAGTTTAATCTCTCACCTTGAAGTTAATTTTATCCTGCAGTAGGCAGAACAGCCATTATGTAGGAGCAGGATGAATTTCAGAGAAGTTGCTTTCACATGCAAACACACGAGACCTGGGAGAGCTTGAGTGCGGCTATGGTGCCAAGGCCTGTCTGCCKGAGATGGTGAGGGAGGCTGGCTCAGCAGCAGGTCTGTGGAAATGCAAGCACATCTCACCAAACAGCCACAAGTCACTTCAGTCTAGGTTAAAAATATGGTCAGGAATAGCAGAACACAAAGATGTAGGAATTAGGAACTTGGGCTAAAAGTTGCATGCCTCAGAAGTACGAAGCACTCTAAGGAGACGTGAACTCCTCTACTCTTGTGCCTCTGGGTGCCAGGCTGGAGGGACACCTTCCAGTTCTCCCATTTCTACTTGCCAGAGAACCAAAACTGGGGAGGAGCAGGATTTTCTGGGTTTAAAATTTAGGGCTCTTGGTTGGTAGAAAGGAGCTCTGGSTCCATGTGTTGCTCCCTTTATATTATAAATAGTTGTCAGATACATGGAGATAACTCTGATTAACAGAGTGTTATCATACATTAAACATAAGGACACAACCATTACAGGGAAAAAAATAAAAGACATCATTTTGAGATGTCTGAGAGGYTTGTTTTCCTCACAAAGAGATGGGTACTGTAAGGTAAGTCTATTACTTCTGCACGAATGGCATCACTGATACCTGAGAACATTCTGCAGCACAGAACAAACTCGATAAAAGTCTGAGGAATTCTAGTTTGCACTAACAGTGACTTTTTTCCTCCTTCCTCTTTCTCAATAACTTTTTTGTAGGATAAGGAAACCTTCAGGGGAGAAGTGATCTAGGGCAACAAGGTTGCCATCTTTCTGCAAATAATCTGCTTTTATCAATATWCTTCTGATTCATTATGCTTACATTGACCACAAACCAGTTTTAGACCTAGTAATTCTTGGTTCATCAGGTCAAAAGAAACCGACCAAGCCAGTTTGGACATATATCCTGATGACMCCCAAYACTGGAGTGTGAATTAAAGACTTTTGGACATATATYCTGATGACMCCCAATACTGGAGTGTGAATTAAAKACTTTTTTTCAGSATTGAATCTTGGGCTTGAGCCATCCCATAGTGAAAGGGGTGTTCTTGGCACTCCTGAATGTAAACCAGTACTAATATTTAGGTGCTTCCTGACYGATGTTCCCCACCCAGAGCCTTTAGAGACTTTATCGCTCTTCTGGTACAGGACTGGTACAATACTGGGTTGCTGCCAAGCTTAGGGCACTATTTAAACTGCATTTCAAAGTTTACACTTCGAGTGCTCTTTTATACAACTTTAGATTTTTGGCTGAAATGCTATAATGCCAGAGAAATGTCTAAAAATAATAYTTCATAATTGCAACATATAAATCTTACATAGCACCTCCTTTCAGCCGAGACAGGTTCATTTGCAACGGGAAAGCAAAGCCCTTGGTGCTGCTGGCTAGAACAGARACTCAGGTGGAGGGGGGAGAAAGAAAGCAAGTCTTGTTCTTTCATGTTGTTCATTTTTGCTGTCAGGATTCACATCTATTCCTAACAGCATCTCAAGACCTGAGGAAGAGGGGAACCGTGCCATAAATATGGAATGCAAGAATTTACACAAGGTCGTGCCAGACAGGACTGGGTCAGGTAGCAGCAAACCTTTTAGGGCTGCARACTCTTTTTCTCCTGGGCTTGAGCAAGGATTGGGCTAAAGGAATAAGAGGGACAGGCTGGGGCAGCAATAGGCAAGTACAAGTATAGATGCTAAGGTGAAGAGGCTGACAGAATGAGGCAGGATCCTTCCACAGCAGCAGAGGATCAACAGAAATCGTGTGTGTCTGAGCAATAAACAATCAGTGCAAAGCATTTAACAAGCATCAAGTTCRGGACTCAGGATTTCCTATTCTCATCTTCATGCTCATAACTTATAATAATTTCACTGAAATTTAAAATATGGTTGAAAGGAAGCATAAGGTAAAGAATAATCATTAGTGCCAAATTAAGCAGGTTTTGTCTGTAAGTAAACCAAAAATAAATCAGTTTATTTCTGACTATAAAAGAAATTTCAGAACACAGCTATAATTTAAATATCTTTAGACTTGAAGCAGAAACACTTTTYCTGTAATTTGGGTAAGCTTTGAGAYAAATTTTTGCTCTTTTATGTTGACTTTTTTGCATCCTTAATTGTTTAGTTTGGTAAGTAAAAAGCATATAATTGCCATGGTTATGCCTATAGCTTTATGATTTAAGGGCCAGAACATGCAAATTCTATCTTGAAATTAGTGAACATTTTAATCTTCTCACCTAAGACCTTCAGTATATGATCGTACAGGCATGCCCTGGCTTCTTAACAAAATGCAAATCCCTCTCAGCAAATATTTGTTCAAAGAAGTAAAACTTAAAATTAAAAYAATCTTTTCTCACTTCTATCATTAGGTAGGATAGGTAAGAATATTGGGAGAGAACAAGGCACCTACACATCACATTATGAGGTATCCTGTGTTGAGCATGTGGTGAATAAAGGCTTTTTATATATTTCTCCAGACACACTCATGGAAAAATTGTTGTCTTCATCAGCAGAGGCAAAAGGAATCTCTCGCTCTTGCTCTCTCTCTCTCTCCCTCTCTCCTTTAGCCCAGATCTCATATTTCTGTGGTTGCTATAGAAAGCTATTACTGGAACTCATATCTAGTAAGTTTTCCTCTCCATCACCAAATAAGTCCTTAATACCCAGTATTCCAAGCTGTTTGTTTTAGATATTGTTCTTCAAGATCTCCTTTTTCTTCTTTTTTTTAACCTGTAAAAGGGTCAAGGTTTTATTTTCTCTCCAGATACCTTCTAACTTTGAAGTTTCTGAATTTAATAAAATTCCTCCATTGTCAAGAAACAGCCACCAAGACACACAACAAACCACTCTTACTTGTTTCACTTTTGCTCTGTTGTGAAGCTGAGCAGCACATGGTTCCTGCTGCAGCTGACAAGGAGCAGTTTTGGTGGCCTGGCATTTTCAAGTGGATTGATTTCTGCAGGGTAGCAAGTCTTTGCMTCTTCCTTCCATAGTAGCAGTGGCTCTGCCAGCCTCTGCTGGGCCATTGGGAGCCAGGATGGGAACAAGAATGGGAAATGGRGTGTGAACAGGTAGAGTTTYATTAAAAACAAACAAACAAACAAACAACAAAAGAAACCCATCAGTAACAAAGCACAGAACTAAAGGTTTTTTCCRTTTTTAGAAAAAAATAGCTACTGCAGCAGCCTTTCTTCTGAAAAGTAGATGTTACATGAGTGACAGAAAAAGGCTGAATTCTAAAGTCTTGAGAGTGACTCTTGCAGAACATTCAGGACCCCTTTGTATGTATGACTGGTGAGGGTGGAGTTTTGCTCAGGGCAGCAGAGCCACTCCAAGGCTGATGGTGTGAAAGGATTACTCAGAAAAGCTCCTTCTCTCTCAGTGTCAGGTATGTGCCTCAGACAATGCAGAACTMGACGATGCATCATTTATGTTATTGTCCTACGAGGGTTATGAATTCCATAATGTAAAAAGCTCTGTATGACACACATCTTCTTTTTTTTTCCACTCCTTTTAGTGAAATTCAGGAAGAAAGATGTGCTAAAAGCAGAAATTACACCCCATCACAAGAGTTTTGTATATCAAACAAAAGAGGATTCATACATCCAATTATGCAGAGTAAAATGCAATAGTAAACTCAAAGACTATTTTTTTATCTTAATGCTTAAATGTTAAGCTAGATATAAAAAGGACATATAAATAAATGATAAATTGCTGATTACTTTGAAAGCTAATTTGAAATTTGTGTACTGTGCTGCTGACAGTGAGTGTCCTGAATTGGCCCAAAGATGCAAMTTAATGTAGAAGCATCATGAGAGGGTGGAGATTCACCTGATAAGGAGATGGGGGTTGGAGATGGGGCTTGAAGCACCAAAGTGATTCTGTCCACAGGAAAATAAAGCCATTACACAATCTGTTACAACATGTGTGTGAGATTTCTAACACAGGAACAGTGAGGGAGAAATGTAACTCAAAATTGGACCATTAAATCTGGCCTGGACTTAACAAATGCACACAAAAAAAAAATGACCCTCATTTTCCTGTGTTGAGTATTTCCGTGTAGCATAAAATTACATTTAGCTGGTTCTCCACTCCCTGCCACCATTTCTACCAAAAATGTACTTGCATGGTTGCATGCTCACATTTCACCATATGCACACTGATTCCCTAGCACATTTTAAAGTGTCCCAAATTGATATAGCAAGTGGCAGAGCATGGCTTTTATGGTCTGGCTTCAGAATTACAACTATTCCTCATGCATTGTGTGTTCAATGCACTTCAAAAGGCAGCTCCTACCCTGATTCAGTCTTTTTCTTCAAGTTGCCATCATGTCTTCAGTCTGTCCAGGTCCTGTGCTTGGGGGTTGGCCTTTATGGGCTCCTGGCAGGCTCAGAATCSTCTCCCTGCCATCCAGTAGAACGGGTTTTGTAATCCATAGCTGAGGGCAGTGGAGGCAAGACACAGCCAGTCCTTATTTCCACAGCCTGTGGGCAGAACAGGTGTTACTGAGGGTTAACACACAGAGGAATGGGATGTGAAAATGGCATCTGAATTTCTGTTTGCATTACAACCCTCTGCTGTTTGATTAAAAAGTCAGGGTTAGTCATCTCCCTTGGGAATCTCCCTCACCTCTAAGGATATTGCAGTGCTCTGGRAGTCTACATGAATATTGGCTTGTGATGCACTTCTGAGGATATGGATATTTGGGGAAGCAGAAAAGGCTTTTGTGCATTGCATGGAAGAGCCAGAGGAACAAACTGTCACAGGCTTTTCGCAGAGCCACACAGGCACTGAAATCAGCTGCTCTTTGGAAAAGCTTGGATAAATGGGAAATATTTGATCCAGAAAAGCATGCTTTTCACTAGCTCTTCTCCTAAAGGAACTAGTAAATTGGGGCAATGAWAGGCAATGCCTGACAGTTTTAGCAGAAGGCCAGCATCCAGTGAAAGAGCAGGACCTTGCCCCAAAGGCATTACCCTTTCCACATTCCCCCTTGAATGACCTTATCACTGGCAGTCCAGCTCCATCTGTGCTCTAGCCTTAGCAGGGTGGGTGTTTCCTATCAGCCCTCTCCAAAATTAGGAAGGCAATTTTACTTCTGCCTTGAATTGCCATAATTARGATGCTTTTTGCATCTGATGCCTTTCTGCGTGCCGAACACCAATCACATGGCCTGGACTGTCCTCCTGCTCCTTCCCGTGCCATCCACCGCCCACCTCTGCTGCCACTGGCTTCCTTCTGCACTGTGCAGGGAACAGCAGCATGTGCTCCACACCCAGGAGCATCTCCCCTCCCAAAGTGGGGATGGATGGGTGGCCAGCCACAGGATGACAGACAGACAGACAGAAAACAGCTCATGCATGGAACCTGAAGGTGGGGGGAACRATGCCTGCCAAAACCTCTGAGATCTGGGTGTGCTCCTGGTAGGTTTGGTTGCTGGTCCAGATCTGCTGTCCCAGCTTCCTTGGCTGCTCCATGTGCTTGCTCCCCAGGGAATAATGAGGTGGGGCTGTATTTTTAGGAAGCTCAGATGAGTCCCCAAACTTGGGGTTTCACCTTGTGCTGCCTGACTCCTTAGAGAGGAGTATGTACTCCTCTCTGAGATGGAAATAAGGAATGTGGGTCCCAGGAAGTGGGATCATTGTTCTGAATGCCAGGACTGACATCCCACAGTCTTGGGAAGGAGGCCAGTGCATCTTTTGAATCTGACTTTCAGCTCTGAGGCACCAGGATTGTGCTCAATGGATCTCATTCTCTATGTACCAGACCAGATCATGCACTCTGAACGTATCACTCAAGCTGCTGACAACAGGGTTCAGCCAGCTGAACCTGCACGATCCAACCCTGCCTGGTGGGGAAAGTCTGAGCTCAGGCAGCAGGCTGGGCTTTAACGGGAGGAAATCTCATCTTTATTCATGATTTAATTAAGAGACACCCGGCTTTTCAGCCTGTTTTGAATATACATGCAAACAAATACATAGATAAGGCTATCATTCCTTTTATCAGCCCCATGCTTCTGAACAAAACAGCAATTTCAAATATTCTGGATAGTGAGATTTAATCCATCACTAGGGCCTGACCCTGCATTTCCCATATAGGGATTTAGAGTGTGGTGCTACAGATTTGAATCCTGAACACCAAAGAAAAGACACATGAAAAGCAAAAATGTCTCACTGAATTTTGTTCCAGCCTTGTTTGAACACAAACCTCCCTGTGATTTGGGTTTTATTCATTAAAATAAAGCACACAGAATAACTCTCACCTACTATTATTAATCATAAGGATTTGCTCGGGAAAACAAATATACTTGGGCTTTCAGAACAAATCAATTTGGAGAAAGAGAATATTTTGTCTGAAATGACAGCCCAGAAGAGGGTAAAAACAAACATCTCTGCTGCTGCTGGTTTACAGCTGACTCCGCGATGGACTGCTGGTGATGTGTGGTGCTATTTTTAAACAGCAATTGTTTAATCACTTCTGTTCCCATGGGCTGAGACTAAAAATGATGCCTCTAGAGCACTTTGTCTACAAGCAGGTAGAAATAATTTGATCACATCCTTTACTGCTGCAGAGGAGATGGAGCTTTATGAAGCGTCGGCAACACATTTCACAAAGAATCTAAATATTGAGCAGGAGTGAGAGTGTGTTGATCATGACATYTAAGTGGCACAATGTCACCAAGTGATCTGCTATGAAACATATCACCCTCTCCAACAGAAAAGGGAAGAGCTTTGCTTGAAGCTGTGTGTTTTTTCTGGCTTTTTTTTTTTTTTTTGCTGGCCCTTTTTAGGTTTTTTTCTGGCTTTTCTTGGGTTTTTCCTTGAGGTTTCTTTCTGGTCTTTCTTGGGTTTTTTCTTGCTTTTTTTTTTTTTTTTTGTCATGCAGAGTTAACTCTTGGGGCTCATATCCCCACCTTGCAGAAAAGGCATGGATTATGCTGAAGGACACTGGTAATTTTATGAAAGCATTTTGAGTGTAGATATTTCTGGGATTGTTTATTGGACTTGCTGTTGGTTTGTTGTACTTCACAGCTCCATTGTGAACTTCTCCCAGTGAAAGCAAAATTAAACACCGATGGACTTGCCAAGAGGAAAGTGTGACAATGTCTCACTCAACACAGCCACAGCCTCCTCACAATTCTGAACAAAGTTTGACTGTACCTCTACACCCAGGTGTTTACAGCATGCTTGCACCTTGTAACACAGAAACAATTCTATTATAAATATTGAAGCAGTCCTCCTGCAGAAAAACATTAATTCCAGCAAACTGGAGATATTCCCTCGGTCAAACCCCAGCGTAACTCTGTAAATCAGAAAATTATGCGAACGAGAAACTTGACCTAATAGACAGAGCAAACACTTAAACCTCCAGCACGGAGAGTAATAGCCCAGCTTCACAGATGTCAATGGGAATTTTACCATTGACTTCCATAGGGCCAGCATCTCACCCATATCTGCATAGATGATTAATAGCTCCCCGGCCTTTCAATATCCTCCCTGGCTAACAATAAATTATGTCTGCCAGTGATTACTTTTAAGATGTAGCTCATAAAAATCCTTGTGAAAAGCAAATAGTTTTGCCTTTGGGACAGACTATATTAAAGTAAGTGTTGGATATTTTTGAAATCTTCCCCAGATGGATTGCCATAGAGCACTACAAGATCTTCCTGCCTTCATTTCAAATAATCCCAGCCACGTGTCCTGCTACAGCATTACCCTTGTAGATTATTTTTTCTGAAGGAAGGAATTAAGCTTTCTATCAAAGTGTGTTTAAGAGAGATTTTTAAATGGTTTTGTCTCCTTCCTAGTTTATGTGTTTGCAGAGATACTTTTGTTTAATTTGAAAAAAGACATAAGTGCGGTCCCTTGTGTCTATTTTGTTTGTTTTGAGTTTCTTTTGCAGACACTTGTCCCCCTTAAACACAGTGTTCAGAACTAGTTAATGGGAGGAATCTGCTCGTTTAACTTTGCTTTCATAATCTGAAAGTACTGGCCAAGTGCCAGCTTCAGGGTGTATTCTGCTGCAAAGAAAAGACAGAAAAGAGGCAAATGAGGTCTGATTTTGAAAGTTGCAGGACCTTTTCATTCAATAATCCTCCTGTGAACCAATGGTATTTAACAACTCTTTCCATCAGATAATTCATTCCCATTCCTGCCTCTCCTTTCCTTTTTTTTTTAATTTTTTTTTTTTTTTTAATTTGAATAAGCTTTTCAGATCAGCTGGGGAATGTTTTCCTCAGGACCACAATTCCCAACTGGCCCAGCTGCCAGTGACTTTGTCTTCTGCACATTTCTTGGTTTTCCCTTTCTGTCTTTTGTTGCTCCCTGTATCATTTCCTCACTTTTCAATCCCCTGCATTCTCATTCAGAGGAAGGGCACCAGGTTACTGGTTTACACAAGGCTTCTGCATGTATTAGGACAGTGTAAACCCCAATGTAAGAAATGTAAGAGATGTCCTCTTGGCTTGCATGTGATACTGCAGAAATATCCTTGGGGACTCCTGGAGTGACTTCCACTTTCCTCACTGAGAAAATAATAACATTTTACTGCTACCCCTTTTTTCTAATCACCTAGCTATTTATCCATGAAGAAATTTCTTCTCTCATCCTGCTGCAAGTTTCCTTTCAGACTTATATGACAGTATCCTTGAAAGTSCTTTGCAAAGGTACAGGCAGATGCTGAACTGTGTCCTTCTCACATAAAGAAGAGGAGCTTAGCCCCAGTTTTCTACATGTGCAGAGAACTGTATGTAGCTATCAAGGGAAAAGGACTGGAGAAGAGGYTTATGTTCATATCCTTATGATAGAACTGAAAATGACCTCAGGCCAGGTCCCTCACACCCACAGATATCCACGTGYGTTTTGACATCATTTGCTCTCTTTTGCAGCTGTGCTTGTATTGAAAAAGATGAAGCCCTTGAAGATTTTTGCACATGTAACTGTCATTGGATATTACCTAATATCCAGTGCCCTTTCATTTCTGCATGAGTGCACAGCTTGCTCTGCTCCCCSTTTAGATGGGCAAGGTAGCACACAGCCATGAAAGAGCTGCTCAGGTTTTTGAAGTGAGYTCCCACCTTAACCAGGATCACCAAAACACAGAGCTGGTTCAACATAAAGGTCTTCTGTCTCTCTACTCTTCTCCCTTCCCCCACCAACACTACCTGTAGCCTCATTCCAGGTAAAGAAGCATCAGAATTTGTCCTGGCCAGAGGAGGGGGATACCCATCCTTTAGAGGAGACAGAGAGAGGGGAAAGGGAACAAATCAGCATTTTGAATCAGAATCATATTTTTCAGAGGAATGCTCCTAAAAGCTCAAGCAGTGACTGTAAAACTATTGTCAGTCAAGATCTGTCTATCAACTTGTTTAAGGAAACTTCTTCCAGACTGACTCAGTGTGTACTGCAGAGCCTGGGAGGAGAACAGGCTGCTGAGTGTCCCACTGCATCAGCCACTCACACGTGAGCTGAAGTCTCTCCTGTGAGAGAAGGGTAACAGCAAATGAGCTGGACTTCACACCCAGGAGAGTCAAAGTCATTCCATGGGAGCAGTTACTCTGCAGTTTTAGCTCAGGGATTAAATTCAAGATACAGAGCTGCATTATTCTGATTTGTGCACTKGCACTGGTAGCAGATCTACCTTCTTCTGTTACAAGGAAGAGATAAASATGAATGTGATCTTTGTTTAGAAGTTGAATTTGGGTTYTCCCTCTGCATCATTCACTGTAGTTTCTCATTTTCAGCTCTCCCTCTCCTCCATGTAGCAATTTCTGCGTTTCATTGTTATTCCATCTACAGACATGAGAGTAAAAGCTGTGATTCCCTAACAGCATTAGCCAGATAAGCCTGGGGGAATTAACCCCTCAGAGGGTTTGTGTTCCATTCTGAATCACCTTCTAACATATTATTCAATGACTGMACCCACAGAACTTTTTTTTATATCCCAGTTAATTTTTTTCTCTCAATAGTTTCCTTTGACTCTTCTACCACTTKTCTTCTTCATGCTCCTTAAGTGCATTTGTGCAGACATGAGATGTTCCAAAGGTGGGTGGATATGCGACAAGGAGGTATCTGACCCTGCCAAGGTCGTATCTGTGAAGTTTCTTTATCTACAAAGTGTGAGATTTACTTTAACATCAGCCACAGATAAAAGGACAAMATATTTTAGTGTCAATTATAAAAAGAGAGACTATTTACAGAAGTGTAAAAGTCATACTTTTTAATTATTCATCATAATTATCTTGTTTTTTTAAATTTTCTAATAAACTATCTTATTTTGAGAACTATATAATTTCAAGTTACAGTATGCTTTTGCAGTTTTTATTCCCATAAAAATTTGAATTACGTGTTAATTCTGTTAGAAAAGCAACTATTGTGCTTCTTAAAATATGCTATATCTATTTTTTTTTCAATCTGAATGGCCACATTGAAATAAATTATGTTAAGAATTATCTGAAGCCTTAACCATATGAAACACAGACTATTCAAAAAATAAAATACAATGCAAATAGTGACTGGCTCAACAGTTATGTAAACCACTGTAATGTTCTTTTGTAATCTATAATTTTATTGCTGGGGGGACGACTTCGATTTTAAGATTTTATGCTCCTTTTCCCCCAAAACTGAAAGATTTTTGGGTTTGAGCCTAGTTTACAGAGATGATTTGAACAGTAGCCTATGGGGGGCACTCAAGGACTGCAAACAGATCCCGCTTCTCCCAAACTTCTCAGATCGTCTGCGCCGGGATGGGGCAGACCCTGGGGCACATTTTCACATTACGTTTTATAAAAGGAACAAAAGTGAGGAAAATAAACTAAACCRCTTTTTGTCGCAGCCTCACTATTCCCCGATGACAGAAAAAATTATATTAAAAGGTGAATTTAAATGACATTCAGAGCCTGATTATGCTAAAAGCGTAAGAGCATCGTGCAGACTGTGGAGCTCGTCTGCATTTTTAAATTCTGAACAAGGTACCTTTTACATGATGTTTCAATAGTAGAGACAATTATTGTTCGCCTACCGAGTTTTTGGGATTGTTTTAAACTTTAATGGCATTTGCATGCTCTGTTCTTGGCTTTATGGAGTGAAACAATTATTTATGCAAATTGTTTTGATTTTTTTTTTTCCCATGAAGGAAAATTTTGCCTACTGTTGTAGTGGTGGCTGTTTGCCACAGCAGTCATTTGGACCGCCACCGTAAAGCCTTTATCTGATGGCAAAAATCTTGTACCAGATGTTCTTTTATTTGATCTGCTTTATGATTAATCAGATTTAGCCCAAAACCAGAATGAAAACCCCGCTCTGGCACCTGGCTGCCGTCGCACAATAATTTGCTTTGTAGTCGAGGGGGAGGCTCGTTTAGCCTGTGAAACGCCGTGGTGCAGACTCATAAGTTTTCATTCTGATACATTTTGGAGGAAGAGAGTAAAAAGTCACTATAATAGCTGTCAGCAGGATAATTTTCCAAACATCTCAGACTGGTAAATRGCACTAATTTCTCCTAGAGGGAAAGTTAAAGGAAGTTTGGATAGCAAACAGTTATGCATAGAAGCTCTCGTGCCTGGCCAGGCAGTGCTGATGCTGCTGCAGTAGGGGTGGGACAGAGCCTGGGCTGACGCACCACCAGCCACGGGGCTAAACTTCATCCAAATAGCRAAATTCCACTTCTCTGTAGAAAAAAAATATTGTGCCAGAAGGAAAGTGTTCCTACAGGCTCCTTCAGTAGTGCAAGTGTCTAAGGTTTATCAAGAAGGGAAAATGTTCTGAGGTTATAAGGCTACTGAATTGAGTATTGTGRAGGTATGTTTGGAGTGCAAAGGGAGGGCTCTTCCCTTAGGAAAATCACCTAAAATGTGAGGCACCATCACTGTTTTGCTTCAAGCTGGGATCATTTTGGCATGAAGAGCCAATGTACAACAGAGAGCAGCAACTGCAATTTTTAATAATAAATACATTAACTATAGTTGATTTTATTGCGTAAGGAGAAATGGTTTATGTGTTTCCTGGGCATGCCAAACAACTGTGAGCTCCCCAGGTTTGTCAAGAGAGGCACCCCTATTTCTGTGGTATATCATCTTATCTTCATTTGCTGCACGACTGGGAATACACAATTGATATTTGTCAAATAGCATCCATTTACAACACAAGTATCTCCAATTTCAGCACCACCAGGTGTAAGTCTTAAAAGAAATCCCTTTTWTTTTAGATATTCCTTCTGTGCTTCTGGCAAATGGCAAATATATGATCCTTGAGAGCAGTAAGATTTGGGAACATAATAGGAGATTGTGGAAATGGATAATGACTGCTGTCAAAGACAATATGCAGCATTATTATTTTAATCATTTGCTATCACTAAGAAAGATCCTAGTAGGTTATTCCTGATGCCGTGTTTAGGAAAATAAAGGAGGTAGATAAAGCTGTACATTTTACTTCACAACACTTGCATGAWGAAATTGAAAATTTCATAAATATGTTGCATTGAGATCTAATTTAAAAAGGAAAAAAAAAAAGAAAAAGCATGAATTCTCTCCTTTGGCAATATTCATGTGGGTTTTTGAGTAGGCATTGTGTGGATGCCATAAATTATGGAGTTAATCCTAAATTACTAATGGTAGGACTGGTTGTCTCTGCTACCCCTTGGTCCTACTGGAGACACACTTAGTTGTCCAGATCTCAACAATTTCAGTAACTGGACCTTCAGGACTAAAGATGTAGAACAGATTCATGATTAAGCACATGCTCATGGGTATTTGGGAGATGAAATTTAGATATCCACCATCTCAGAAAATCACACTATATTGAACAAAGGTAATTTTATTGTGTTATTCAGAGCTATGTAGTATATTTATTTTGYGATAAACTGGTGAAGGAAGTACTTTGAACTGGCTAATATGCCACGTGGTCTGGTCACARATTTTACCATGAGAGTTAGAAACAGTTGGAACCAGACATTTTTATATTTTTTTCTACTTCTTATACTTTTTCTGAGCAGTGACTATGAACATTAATTTTTTGGATAAAGACTTTCAACTCCACTCATTGGAAATGAATTTCATCTCCCCCTGCATGTGCGTGCAGCAGGGTGGTGGGTAAGTAATTTGGTCTGTTTTATATAAACATCTTAATTTATTGGGTAATAGAATGATTTGAAAGTTTCTTTTGAAAGAAATACTTTTTTTGTGTGTCTCAAAATTGTCCTTTAAATAGACTTGAAAGGCGATGAGTTCTTTTCTGTTCTAATAACTTTTATGAGGCTATTTTTACGAGAATCAAACCTTGCAATCAGCATTAAGATTTCCCATTTATGCCTTCGCTAAAGCATGTCCAGTTAACTGCAAAATGTCACTTGTCCTGAGCAGATGTCTGGGTACCACAGGCTGGCGTTGAGCTGCCCTTTAGTGGAGCTGCATCAGTTCATTGCATTTCCCCTGGTGTGGGCCAGCACCACTTCTCAAGAGTTTTGAAAGAAAAAAGGGTCAGGAATTCTTGACAATAGCTGGAAGACGGAGTTTAGTGCAGATCAAGGTCATGGTTTCCAGGTTTAGGACTTTGCCTTTTGCTTTGTCTCATTTATTGTTGCACTTGTGAGGCAGGGTCTTCACACTGGTCTGGTTTTATGTGGCTTTTAATACCTCCCAATTTATGTATTAAAGCCAGGCTAAATCATCTGGAATGCCAGGCAGCAATTTCCATCCATGACACTTGGTATGCAAATATCCACATTACAGCTCACACATGGAGAACTTTTCCTGCAGCTGTTGGAGATGCACATTCAGAAAGTCTTTAATAATGAAACCAACGTTGCACTGCAGTAATGAAAAATTCCTTCAGGGATGTTTTCTTCAGCAGGGATAGCATGTAATGCAACCCTCTGAATTCAGATAGAGTGGGTTTTTTTGTTCTGTTTTTAATCTTTGGTCTTTCTTCTCTTTTCGATCCTCTCAAATACTTTCTCCCTTCTTTCTGCTCCTGTGTCAGCTGCTGCCTGGCAACTTTTCTCTGTGTGGTGGGACAGGGCAGGGCACCCGACCGCCTTTGGTCTGGCTGCCAGCACCATCCCCTAGCAACCAGGCCAGGCACTGTGATGCTCTGCAAAGGGCTGCACACCAGCCAGCAACCTTTGTCCCCACTGCCCCTGTCACACCAGGCACTGATGCCACCATCCCTGCCCACCCACACAACCACTCGCAGGCCGTGGCTGCAGTGGTACACAATAAACAAGAGCACAACCCAGGTCTCAGTGATGCAGTCCAGGCATTTTTATAGTGACTAWTGCCCAAATTACCTTCTGGTGATAATTAATATTCCTGTGTTGGATTACACTGGCAGGTATGAATGATTGGTTTTATTTTGTTTAATTTATCTAAATAAGAGATTTCATAATATTCTATAGCTTGATGAATTAATTTATTTAACTTGTCAGTGTTAATAACTCTGACTACGAGGAAGAAGTTATAAAGTACCATAAGTGTGAACAGATCTCTAACAGCAGTTTTAACTTTGAATTTAATTCTGACAAGTATTTCAGTCTAGTCTCCTATGCAATTAACTTCCTTTTTTTTGGCTGTAGCAAAGAAAAGAGATTCCCTGGATTCTTTTCTGTAGCTCTCCACTGTATCTGCTCTCTGTGTAACTCTCCAGTGCTTCTGATTTGGATTTTTCAAGTGGGACTGAGTGAAGACTTCAATAAATATTTGACAAGCCAGACTGGTTCCTGAGCTGTGTACCTGCTCTGGTCCTGCGTGTCTCGACATTCAGACACCACACAGAAATCTGAACACAGCTGTGTGCATTCAAACAGCAACAGGGAGGCTGGGAATGCAGAAAGTGCTTCCAGCTAACATTGCCATTCCCTTCTTTTTCTCAAGTCTGAGGCTAAAAAGCCTGTCATACAGCAGGTGATGGCTTGAAGCATCTGAGTTATAATACATGTATAGATACCGCCTTGGATTACGGCCATTTCAGCAAACTTTTTTTTTATTCATAGAATATATACACTAAAACTTCCATACAGTTCTTGGTGCAGCCTTTTTTTGGATGTGGAAAGGAGAGATGAGAGTGGCAGTTACYTCTGTGTATTTTTACTGTACTGTTGAGGTCAACCCATTCTATCATATAGAGATGCACCATCCTTCCAAGACTTCATAGCAATTGATGTTTGATGGAAATGAGGCTGAGGGGAATGATTTATCAAAGGTCAACTTTTATTTGTTCTACAGCCTGTATTTTAAAAATGAGACTTCTATGAGAATTCTCACCTCATGGTGATATCTTAAAGCAAGTTACATTTTTAGGCAATTTGAAAAATAATTACTTATCAGTAATTGTGTTTTAAGTTGTAATTCTCACTGCCTACTCCATATCAAAACTTTATGTCCTGTAAACAAGGAGGCCATTGACTTTTATTACAAATATAATTTAAATATTTTAATAAGCTTATGTGCATATGTGATCAGCAGTATTGAAAGCAAGATCAATCAGTTCTTCAAAGTCTCTCATAAATGCTAATGTTTAAAATGGGCACTAAATGGCACCGTATCATTAAAGGAAATTATTCACKGAGAGTAGTGAGGACTGTTGTTAAACAAGAATGGAATAAGAATGAAAAGGAGCAAATTAGACGGTAGAAAAGCAGGATTTTAGCTGAGGTGCTTTTGTGAGGAGGCACGAAAGGGCAGCACGCCAATTAACAGATAATAATGTTTTGGGGGAAAGCATCACCACTTGCAACCCTGCAGACCTTGAAAATTTTGCAGAAGATGCAAGAAGTCAAGATGAAGGAAGGCTATTCTGCAAAGACAGCTCCACATCCTGAGGATGCTGGGACAACGTGTTTGCTGTGAATATGTGTGTCTTTATGCCATGTGACAGTCCTGGCACGGGGAAATGTCACTGATTTAATGAGGAGTTCTTTAAAACTTTAAATTCCCCTGTTTTCCTTCACACGTTTTTCTCACTTTGCTCCAGCGTCTACACATTTTCATATTTGAAATGCAGTAGGTTGCTCAAATAATGCCACAATCAAAGCCTAAGAGCCGTATGGTGGTGGCTTGKAGGTTTGAGGCAGGACACAGAGCAATCTCTTCCATAAACCCAGTGGAATGATGTTCCAGTGTGACATTCAGCATGACTTCATTTTGGTTATAAAARCAACCAATTTCCAAGACCACGGACAGTGCCAGATTTTTTCATCTTTATTCAGACCTGTTTCTGTATTAGCAAAGGTTTTCTACTCTGGGATCCATAATTCTGCTCGGTTATGGCTGTATAAATACTAATTGATTGTAGGTGAATTACACAGGCTTTAAAGGCAGTAGATGAATGCAGAATTTGATCCAACTGGATTTTACCCTTGGGCTGTAAATTCTTKGCTGGCAACAAGCAAACCTGCAACCCTCTGTGAGTCCTGACAGTCCTTGACCTCAGAGGCGACTGGGAACCAGACTGGGCTCTTCAGTTCTTGGGCAACTGAACTTCCTCCAGTTCAACAGATATAATGAAATATTTGACATACGAGGTTGTGTACTTTTCTGTCCTTCAGCATTGCTTGGTCTGTCTGGTCCTGGAAGCCTCTTGGCCGTAGTGCTCCATATAAAAGGTATTTAGGTTCTGTGCTGTGGATATAAACGTGAAGGTGAAAGAGCTGGTGCTTTACCCTTGGAATGTGAAGGTCGTAGCCATCAATATTAGCGCCCGGCTGTCTTTGGAGAAAACTAATATCTGAGGATGATGTAGAAGCTTTATCACCTTTCACCTTTTAAAGGGTCTGTTTTTTTTACAAAAAGAAAACAAATGTGTGAAGATGTGATAAACTAGTTTTGGTATGGGGCCATTCCAAGGTAATACTATGTAAAGTCACATAAAGTCTAAACAGGCAGTAACGACTGTGATATGAGACTTACCTCAAGACAAAAAAGAACACTTAAAGAAGATTGAGCGGTCATTGGTTGTGTTGTTAAAGTAGCGTGATCCCCTACTTTCATTGTCTGTGAATTACTTAAAAACAAAACCCTGATCAAGGACAGGTTGGCCGAGGCTGATGCTTGGAGCCATCGGTCTACTGGAAGCTGTCCCTGCCCATGGCGGAGGGCTGGAACTGGATGGGCTTGGGTCTTTACCACAAAACATCCTGCTTTGGTGTTTACCACAAAACATCCTGCAATTTCATGGAGTATCATTAACCCAAGCCAAATTTACCTGGGCATCTTTGGACGACGACTTCGCGCTCGCAGCCGGAGGCGGCGCGCACCCCCTTCCCTCAGCATCGCCATCCCTCAGCTTCACACGGCAAAAGGGCTGGTGGGGTTTTTATTTATATATATATATCTTTTTTCTTTTTGCTAACTCACTCCTCCTC